>VSTD030000281.1:0-17271 GCA_008808055.3 Sporobolus alterniflorus | reverse complement strand
AGCGGGCCGGTGCTATTCGACCTGACGATCACGTTCCTGGTAGTAAGATCCTTCACAGACAAACCAAAAGGGTCAAACTCCATAGAGCACCAGTTATCAGGCCATCCCCGGTCCTCTGCACCAGGTCTCCTACTTCTGCCACGGTTCTCGTCGCTGCACGCCATGTCGCACCTACCTCCTGCACACCACGAGACAAGCAAACGCGATTCTTCGAACGAACCAAGGATAAAAGAAAAACAAAACAAAACTATCCCGGATTCGAATTCAAACCTCGCGAAGTCAATGACTCATCATAATCAAACCAAGTAACAGTCCACTTGATTTCTCACTCCCCCGTCTGCGTTCCTCCTCGAGTGCAACTGAGCCCCCTCACGCCCTCTTGCCTCATGTCGACTCTGACCGTCGGCGCCATCGCCACCCCGCCAGGAATCGAGGCCACAACCATCGCTACTCCCCTCCCTCGGTGAGCTCTGCTGCCCCCTTCGTTTGTCTCATCTAGACCCCACCTCACCCCCCCCCCTCGGTTCGCTTCTCGGTTCTCCAGGACGTCGCCGCCACTGCCATCGCCACCGAAGGAGCACCCCGTCGTCGGAGCGCCGCCGTCAACTGCCCCCTTCAGTGAGCTCCCACCCCCGGCCATCGTTGCCCTCCACCATCGACCTCCCCTCATCCCCTGTCTCCTCCTCCAGCTGCAGGACCCCATCACTGCCCTCCCCGGCCACCGAAATTCCCTCGCTGCCATGCCAGACCGTTCCTCCGCCCCGCCGCCGCCGGCCATCTTCGGTGAGAACTGTGCCGCCTCACCTTGCCCGACGCCACCCCGGAGACCCCATGGTGCTCACGGGCAAGATCTTGTCGTCGGCCGGTCACCGTCGGGCCGCCGACGAGGGCGCCACCATGCGCGCGCTGCACGCGGTGACCGCGCTGGCAAGCCAAAACAGTTTGCGGGCCAGGCCTCGGGCTGAAATGCCAGCGCAGCACTGTGCGACGATTTTTTCGATTTTTGATTTTCGTTTATTATTTCAAAAAATTGTAGAAAATTCAAAAATGCGTAGAAAATACCATACTACTCAGAAAAATATAAAATAAATTTTTAGGAAATCCTTAAGAGCAAATCTACACAGAGAAATTAAGAAATTAACCTTACTCCAATTTGCTCAATAATACATGGTACAAAATTACATGAAGTAAAACCTTAAAGTATTTTTCTATAAATATATGTGCATGTTCATATTCTGAATTTTTGCATGCATGTTCATGTCATGGTCAGCAGCTTATAATTTTTTCCATAATTAATTCCAGCCTAGGATAATTGCTAGTATTTCATTTCTATTCCTATAATGAATAAACCATAGAAATTAGAATGTTCTTAGAAAAATAATGATCTTTGGTAGGAAATTTTCTTG
The DNA here is from genome assembly GCA_008808055.3 of Sporobolus alterniflorus. Taxonomy (NCBI): domain Eukaryota; kingdom Viridiplantae; phylum Streptophyta; class Magnoliopsida; order Poales; family Poaceae; genus Sporobolus; species Sporobolus alterniflorus. Next base: position 15,865 of record VSTD030000281.1, on the reverse strand, counting down.
TGCTATATAGGACCTGTAGAAAATTAAAGAGCAATATTAAGTGCATGTAATGCATGTTATATATTTTCGAAGCCGTAGTTAAATTACTAAAATACTAAAAAGGCTAAGGGTAATTTAGTAAATAGATCATATGGGTTAAGGTGGTTAAGTTGCTCACGATCATGCAGCATATTATTCTTTGCACTCCATACATTGCATTTATCTTAGTGTCTCACCCTTGCATATTGTGATAGATCACATGAAGCAAGGACGTGAGGAACCACCAGAGCGAGCACCAGTCGAAGCCGCTAACCCCGAGCAGTACCAAGGCAAGCCCTAGTGCATCTAACCCTATCCTTGAGTTATGTTTATAATATTATCTTATTTATGACTCTTGAATGTGCATTAGGTCATAGGAGTTATATTGAAGCCTTAGTTGCATAAGGTCACCTTCCGATCTATCCTTGATGATCCTATGGCTAGAGATATGTCGTTAGCTATGACTAGGCGTAGTTGTAAGTCACAGTAGATGGCCGAGTGGTCGGAAGACCCCATGGTGGTCATAGGTTACTTAAAACTCAACTCTGGTTAGTTGGTGCTCTATGGTTAAACTGGAGACCGGGCGGGGCCCATAGGTGGCAAGGGGAGACAGTCGGTTAGAAAGGTCGGAGAGTGGTATGTGAAAAAATGACACCTTCAAGGCTGTAGCCACTGCCTGTATCGATTAAAGACCGATGGGTTGGCCCCCGCGATCAAGTATTGAACATACCGATCGTATGTTAGTGACATGGGTCCAGTAAGCCTAGTAGCTCATCATCGACAGAAGCTTGGTTTAAGCTTACTGCTTCATTAGTTGGCTTCAGAGAGAAACTGGGTACAAACCCACGGATCGGTTGACTGACGTGCTGGGGATTGTGTCGAAAGCCCTTTTTCTCGGGAGCAGTGGGATCCGTCTAAATCTGTCAGTGACTCACGAAAGGTTGCTATGCGTTAATCATGTGAGATACGTATGGTCTGGGACCATATGCAAACTGAGCGTGGGATGCGTGTGACGTGTTGGTCGGGTTTTCCTCTGCATGGTGTACATCGATTTGAATCGTCGTGACTCTCAAATATGAGTACCGCTTATTTGTGGCAGTCAGCACATGGACAACTTAACGAATTTAATGAGTTTATCTGTAATCGATGTGTGTTGCTTACTACACTTAATTGCTTGCAACTCTTGCTTGAGTAGAGTAGGATGTAACCTTTTTCGAAATAATTTGAATAGGACTAAAACTTGAAAATAAGGACTCACTCTTAGCGCGGGTTTGGCATAGTATAGAATTTTTCCCATGAATCCTTGCATACTAGGAGTCGGCTGTTTATGGCCACGTTGACGGGTCAGTCTTACTGAGCTTTAGTTGCTCAAGCCTTACTTGTGGATCTTTTTGTTTGCAGAAATGTCTGAGTACTGCAGGTGCTGTGGCAAGTTTATGTAGCCCAGTGGTGACCCACCAGAAGACTGAGAAGTCAGCTGGGAGCCCGAGCTCTGATGAGCGGCCGATGACTCCATATCTTAGGGCTCAATGTGAGCCCTTGTAGCGTCGAGTGACAGTCTTTTGTAACACTTTCACTATGTGTTTTACATCTTCGAGCACTTCATGATCTGCGTACTCTGATGTAATTTAAGGACTTATGTAATAACTCATATTTTGGATCATGTATACGATGTATTATGCGTTAATGCTCCGGTGTTGATAACTCACGAGAATCCTAGTTAAGACTAACCATTCTTACTTAAGGATGCGATGTCACAATCTTCATCACAATCCTCGTCGTCGTCGTCTTCGCGGTGAAGCTAGGTAGGTTTTCTTGCCTCTTTTGTGGTCCCTATGATTGGATGCATTTCTTTGTCTTTCATGTCTTTTGGACATACCCGCCGCCACCCCGTTGCCTCCGCGTGATTACGCGCGTGCCTTCATCCGATGCATCTGTAGAGAGACGAATGGATCAACCGTGAAGGAAGTGCATGTTTGACAACCTACTTTCTTACCTCTGTGATCTGTATTATCACTCTTTTTATGTTTTTTCTGTATTTTTCTGATATTTTTGTTCGGTTGCTTCGCATGTCTGGCAACCTACCTTCTTACCTCTCTGATATGTGTTCTAATAGCAAATTGGAGCACCCGAACTAGTCTGACGGATACATTAAAAGCAAATTGAAGTACCCAAACTAGTCTGACCTAGACCCGGACTAATCTAACTAGAAGAGAAGCAAAAACTGGGATACCCGAACTAGTCTAGTCTTGGGCCTGAACTAGTCTGATTGGCTCAATCGAGACATTCTGGAAGTGCCAGACTAGTCCGGTTGGACTTGATGTTTGGCTCTCTGGTTGAGCCAGACTAGTCCAGCCTGAGGTACCGATAAGTTCGGCTAAGATAGTTCCTCAAAACTGTTACACACAAACTAGTAGCCGGACCGGACTAGTCCATCTGGGACAAATTTGATTAGACTTGGATTTTTTTAACACTTTGACACTTTTTCCAACTCTTCTTCGCATTTCTCTTGATTGTGCGGCATACCGCTTTTTAAAATCGTTAAGCATTGAATTCATGTTTACATACTCATTCAAATTTTTATTTCTCTAATGCTTGTCATTATTCATACAAAACTCATACGGTGCCTAGATGTATTTTTATTTAGTTATTCTCAATTACTTTTTAGAAAAGAAATTTGGTACTCCAAAAAGAAGTTAGCACCTGGTAATCCATCAGCGCATACTGTGTATGGTCAATGCTTCCATTTTTTCTAGCAAGAACGTTTGTCATTCATATTTTGTGGTAACTTCTTTTTATCTTTTACTTATATCTTAAATGCATCCTTTTTGCTACTAAGATATTTTTTACTAGTAAGATAAATAAATTTTCATCCATATAGCTCTGACAGGGCACGAGGATGATCAACAAAAAGTGACAAGTATTAAGTACGAAAGCTCAAGCTTTGTATTCCTTTTTTATGCATTATCTGGAATTCGAATGATAGATTCTCGTCTCATGTAATAGATCGAATCTGTTAATGCATTTCCTGGACCTGTAGATACATGGACTTTTGAAATTCTTTAAATTAAAAATGATATTTTATTTTGTTTGGTAAATCACCATTTTTGTATGCCTCATATCGTCAAGAAAACTTCCATGTCCTAGCTGTGCCACGTTTCTTACTGCCATATTTACTCTACTTGAGTATATGAAATACTCAATATGTTGTACACTAAAATCTTACCATTGGATGCCATATTCTTCCTCTAAAAATGTTTGTCTTAGGTATAGGTGGTGGTCGTCTTTTCTGTGTAGTGTCAGTCGTCATTCCTAAACCTATTTGTGCTCGGATAATTGTCTCATGCCAAGGGCCGAAATAGAATGGGGTAGGATCGGTGTTGTCTGACTTCGATGTGATTTTCTCTTCTGATTTGATGAAATGCGTAAAGAATGTTTTAGAAAAAAAATGTCTGGCTTACAAATAATATGTAGCTTATACATAGAATATACTAAAGTGTAATGTAATGTCATAGTAGTGCATCCTCCCCGCGCACCCCTTTATCTTATCACTATAGAGTTTGTTGCGGCCCTACAAGCGTGAACCATTATGTTTGTACGTAATTTTTTTTTACTTTTATTATATGTGTACAATTAGATCTCAAAACCATAGAAACATGATATATAGTCAAACTATGATATAATTGTTGTTTGGCCACAAAATAGAAGTTCAAAAACTAGATCGGTCATTTTAAAGCTAAGTGTTGGACTCAGGGATAAAAGCTCTCTTCACCTCTTCTATATCTATAGTTAGATTTGCAGATGAAGGTCTTCCAACTTGGTATCAGAGTCAAGGTCCTAGATTCAATCCCTCTCGTCATGCATGTTCCGTTGCACGTAATTTCACTCTCACTAGCAAGAAGTCCATACGATGGGCTCTGCTGAGTATGTACATGGACCAAGCGTACGGTCGCAGCTCACATCCAATAGGGGGGAATGTTGAATTGAGGAATAAAAGCTCTCACACCCAATAAGAGAAATGTTGGACTGATGGATAAAAGCCGTCCTCACTCCTTCTATGATTGTGGGAAACAAATCCTCTCCGGTAGGCGTTTGGACCTCCCTTGCAAGTTGCAACGACCGCCACTATTGATTTCTCCTTATTATCTTAAACACTGATTGAACCACCGACGATGCATCTGCAACGGTTTTGTGGGGAAATAATTGGACCATGTGGTTGTGAAGGAATTGTAAGGCACCTGTTAAAAACTAGACCCGCGACTGGGTATGATAGCCTCCATATATTTTACCAAGAGAGATCTTCTCTCACATGTCTATAAAATTTTTGAACCTCTGTTTTACCCTTACACAATGACATCATAATCTATGAGATAATGATTTTGAATTGGCCTTAGATATGTGCTTTGGTATGAAACAGAGAAGGGTTTTTTAACCTAGAACTAGAAATTCGTTTCCAATGTGAATCGAACCCGAGACCTAGGGGTGCCACTGGAGCCTTCAACCACCAGGCTGAAGGACCTTAGCATTGTAAGGCACCTGTTGGTGACGTATATGGGGATGGAGGTGGGTTACGGGTTAGTGGTGAAGGCAACTATAAAAAAGTGAGTGAGAGATAATCAATATTTTATAATCTCCTCTATTTGTGATGATCTTTTTAGGCAACCCAAAAAACCTGGAAAAACAAGTATGGGTGTAATAAATCTCATAAAAATGGATTAAAATGCAATAAATCTAAAAAATCAAGAAATTCCAAGATAATGCAATGGGAAGCAACACGAGATCTGTTTTCCATGCGCCTTGATCGGAGGCATAACCCAATCATTGATTGCGGCCCGAGATCTGAGCACGTGCAATATAAAATGGGGTACACGACCTCATATAGTGAATCAACGTTCTTCATGAGAACCTAACCCCCACATTCTCCTCACTGATTGAGGAGTGCATGCATCAGTCTAAAGGTCACCGCCCCACCGCCAACGACGTCCTACCTAAAGGTTGTACCCGGTTAGTTCTGATACTGACCTCAAGGAAGGACCGACCTGCTTCGGCGACAGAGGCACGAGGCAGAAGCAAGTATGACTACATTCATGGCCGAAGAATTACCACTCAGGCACGGTAATGTTAAGAACCTTTGGTTTCAATTAGTGCCCATGTTCTAGTCTAAGATCTGACTAATCACTGTCATGTTCTTACATCCTTTTTGTTGATGAAACAGGAGGGGTTTCCTCCTACTGTTTATATTTATATAAAAGTGGAAGTTGTATGTACAAAAAGCAAAAGTTAAAGAAAAATACAAAGGAGGAACTCATGAATGGTTTTCTAGCCATTGGGACATAAGAATTGTTTTCTGACTCTTTGCCCTGTGTATAACCAGAGCAAATTCTGATATAAAATTGGCTTTGCAATGTTGAACACTCGGATCGATAGCATTGAAAAGCCACATATTCCTTTCTTTCCAGATGCACCAAGACATGATCACGATGATTTCCATGGCAAACGGTTGGTTAATGTGTCTCTTCATGTAAGTTGTGGCATGATCTGCTCTGAGCTAAGAAGTCACCAAGACCCCAATGGTCGCCCAACAGTTTCTTGTGAAGGGGCAAAGAAGAAACAGATGTCTCAAAGTTTCCACCCTTTACAACAAACACAATTCACATGTGTAGGAATCAAGCACCATATTCTTTCTTTGGAGCAATCCCCTGGTGTTCAGCCTATTTCTTAACATGAGTCAAAAGAAGACCTTTTGTTTCATTTGGCAGCAGGATTTACATATCCACTTAAAAGTTGAATGCACATATTCATGCCCAATGAAATGATTATATGCTTTACTTACGGAATAGGTCCCATTGATCCATATGTAAGTCCACTTATCCATTTGACCATCCTTAGGCAGACTTTGGAGAATTATACTTAATTCACAGAATTGCTCAAAAGCTATCTCTGATAATGGCAAATTAAAATAATATTGGAAGCTCACCATTTACAACACCGAACTTAATGTAATGAGTCCATTCTTAGCAAATGAGTGCAAATGAGGGAACGATACCTTCATCACATGGTCATTCCATAAGTCATGCCAAAACAGAATTGTATCACCACTACCAAACTCTACCTTTGTTATTCCTTTGTAATTAGTTAGCAGTTTTAGAATACTTCTCCACCAAAAGGACCATTTCCTCAGGTTTCTAGGGACACACCCATTGCTATAATACTGAGACCAAATAAGATGCACCCATGGCAGGTCAGCTCTTGAGAAGAATTTCCTCAAGTTTCTAGGGACACACCCATTGTTAACAGAGCATCATTTTGCAACCGAAGTTTAATAACCCCTAAACCCCCTTTCTTTTTAGGTTTGCAAACCAATTTCTAAGCTACTAGATGAGGCTTTTTAGCATTTAAATCCCCTCCACACCAAAGACAATGCCTCCTATATTGATCAATTTGCTTGATAATCTCAATTGGCACTTTTAGTGTACTCATAAAGAATGTGAGTAGAGAAGACAGGACCAAATTCACCATTAGCAGCCCCCCCCTGAGTAAGAAACAGAGTTGTGCTTATCATCCTTCTTTCAACCCTATGAACCAATGGTACAAATTTTTGAATGGTGGGTTTAGAGTTACTCAGAGGAAGGTCCAAATATGTGAAGGGAAGCTAGCATGACAGTTAAAAGATGCAGCTAAACGATTTAGCCTATCAGGATTCAAATTGATTGGGATCATGTTGGTTTTGAGTAATTGACCTTTAATCCTATAGAATCAGCAAAGGTATTTAGAATAGTTTTTAACACAAATAGTTGTTGGGGACAAGCTTCCATGATTATTAATGAGTCATTGGCATATTGGATAATTGGAAAATCTGAAGTATAGCCCACATCAATAGGTAACCTAAGCAGCCCCATCTCCTTTGCTTTGTTTATCAATGATTATAGTAAGTCAGCTGCTAGAACAAACAATAAAGGGGACAGAGGATCACCCTGCCTAACACCCCTTTTGTAGTGAAAAACCTTACCAGGAACTCCATTCAACAATATTGATGAGGTGCCAGAGGCTAAAATATCCCTTATCCACTCGAGCCATTTCTGAGGAAATCCTTTGTGCTGTAGCACCCGCATGATCACCTCCTGCTCAACCTTATCAAAAGCCTTTTCAAAATCCAATTTCAAGATTACTAATTCCTTCCTAGATTTGTGACACAGATGTAAGTATTCAAAAGATCAAGCTAAGCAGTACTGAATACTTCTCCCCTTTATAAACCCATATTGGTTTTGATGGACAGCTCTCAAGATAACCCTTTGAAGCCTGTTAGCCAACAACTTGGTTAGCAATTTGACTAAATTATTAAGGAAGGAGATAGGTCTAAAATCACCAACTCTGGATGGATTATCAATCTTTGGAATCAGGGTGATGTATGATCCATTTATGCTTTGTAAACAAATGTCATGATTAAAAAACCTGAACACATATCATAGAAATCAGATTTTATGGCATCCCAACATTTTTTCATGAAATCTGTGTTAAACCCATCAGACCCTAGAGATTTATCTATTTTTAAGTTCCTAACTACATCATCAATTTCTTCATTTGAGAAAGGGAGAACCAAGGTTTCTATATCATCAATTGGCATCAGAGGTGCCTCTAGATCAAAATGCATATTTAAGTATTCACTCTGCCTCAGGCTTTCTTTAAAGGATTCCCATAATAGTAAGGCCTTCCCCTCATGTTGAACCTTTGCAACTCCATTACCATCCTATAATGATCTTATGTAGTTCTTTGAGTGTCTAATCATGACATTTGCATGAAAGGAATTTGTATTTTTCATCACCCAACGTGGCCCATTTAATCATCCCTCGCTGTCTCTGGTAAATTCTATGTTGTTCTAATAACCCACTCAAGTTATCTTATACCATTTGTCTAAAATTCCACTCTTCTAAGGACATGTCTCTATGTTCCTCAATGATATCTAGAAAATTCAGTACCATCTTGTTGTTCTGGATAGTTGTGGCTCAATTGGAAATTTAGGCATACCAACATCTTAGAACCCTCCTTAGATTTTTGAATTTATCCATCAACCCCTTTGCACTATCCATCGGCCTTACCGCAATGTTTCAGCCATGTTGTATTACAGGCATAAACTCATCATGTAGAAGCAGTGATTTTCAAATCTATATACTTTTGTCTTTGGAATATCCATATTTATCGAGATTAGACAGGGCTGGTGATCATAAATGTCCCTAGATAGAGTGGACACTCCTGAGCCAGGATAGTTTGTGATCCATGAGATTTATGCAAAAAACCAATCTAACCTCTCTAGGAGTGGTGATGCCTGCTTATTAGACCAAGTGTATCAATTACCTTGCAAGGGAAGCTCTTCTAATCTCAGGTGACTAATTACTTCATTAAATCTGAACATCTCCTGAACATTCCCACCTGGCCTGTTTTGGTCACTTGGCTTTCTAATTAAATTAAAATCCCCAACCAGCAGACAATCAGTATCGTCTGACATCACAAAATCATGCAACCAATTCATAAACTCAATTTTGCCCTCCGGGGTATAAAGCGCATAGACATTTGTAAGAATCCATACCGCCCCTGATAGCATGGATTCAAATTCAACACTCATAGCATAATCATTTTGAGATATTACTTGCCCATTAAATCTACTACTCTTCTAGATCATAATCGTGCCACCCGATGCACCAACGGATGGAATAAATTTGAAATGATCAAAAGTTGATGGGAAGAAATGTCTAATGAAAATTTGATCAAAATTTTCTCTTTTAGTTTCTTGTAGATAGATGATCTCACAGTTCGTTTCCAAAATCTTACTTCTGATGGTCGTTAACTTTATTTGAGAGTTAATTCCACGCACATTCCAACATAGAATTTCCACTATCTATTATTGTGTTTGGTTTGTGTATCCATTAATGAACCAAAATAGATAAGAAACTAGGAATCTCACAGGGCCAAGCCATGGGAGAGCAAAAAGAAATGAACAGCACTAGCACATTAACAGCCATGCAATCTCAACTAAGGAACAATACCAGGACAATAGGAAAAGATATCCCTAAATCACCATCGTAGAGATAGCCAACCAGTAGATAGTCCAGGAAAGGCCAATTAAGCAACCCATCATGACATCAAAATAACCAACCAGAGTTTCACCAGGCCCATACAAGGCCTACCAGTACCAGATCATCAATATAACATAAGTATCAGCCATAGATAAGAAGGCCAAAATAATAAGAAGAAGAAGATGGACTACTAGCCGGAGTTCCATCCTACTCATTCATGATCTTCTTAGATGACTTATCTTCATTGGGCTTGTCTTCTTTCTTGCTAGGACGGACAATTTGTGCCTTCTTTCTTGCTAGGACGACCAATTTGTGTAGCTTTCTTGGCCAGAGATTTTTTCTACAATCTTTCTTCACTCATCTTGACCGCCAGGATTTTGCAGAACTCCTTCCCTAGGCTTCTGATTGCTTTCCCTGAGAGATTTGGAGGTTCAACAACACAGCAGAAACAATCCTTTCCCTGGCTACTAACATCACACTTGAACCCTTTATTCTTCACTTCCAGCCTGATACTTCTTCTCACATCTGTGACCACCAGAGGGGCTCTAGTTATCCTTATTTTTGCATGGAGAATTGATGTTGTGGAAGAATCTTTGACATCCCTCTTTTGATTCAAGGGTGTTTCCGGGACATTCCCTTCTTGATTCTGATCAATGGTTTCAAAAATACCCTCGGTTAGCATCAATGGATCCAGACCCATTTGTGATTTTGCAACCTCAACCTGATTATCATCAAAGCAGACACAATCTATCTTTCTTTTAACAAGACATTTAGCTAGCAGCATAAAAGAGAGAGATGCCTCCATTTCATTATCTTTTAAAATGACATTCCCAGCCTCAAAGCTCAAGAAAGCCTGAGCCCAATCAAACCTAGATGGGTTTAGCAGCAAAGAGATGAAGAACTCTTGCCATGCAGCAGGGATTAGAGTACTTAGAAAGCTTCCTGGAAGGGCAAAATACTTGGCCCATAGCCTGACACCATCAATTGATTTATTCCCATATAAAGGCCTAGGCACAGCCAAGGATAGGAGTCCAGGATCCACATCTAAATTATCTGGGAGTAAATCCATGCCCACTTGCATGTTTACCAACTCCCTATCATCAGTATTCCTAGCAGAACTTTGCCCGGCCTCAGAGGAACCACTACCTTCAGATGGGTTAGCAGATAATAACTCATGTGGTTGAATTTCCTCAATTGAGAAATTCACAGGTGCTGCTTGGAGAGCCAAAACAATATGCACTTCATCTGCTTTCCCTTGCTCCTCAGACAAGTGCCCATCACTATCACTGACCTCAACTGAAGATTCATAATTCATACTTGTCAGAGCATTAAGGTCAATTTCAACCGTAGGCTCCTCCTCAAGAATAGCATGTTCATGCTCATGCTCTACCTCAAGCATTCCTTGAAAGTGATTCAAGGCCTAACCATCTCCTTCCACCACAACCTCAATATTAAGATCAAAGTACATCTGATTTTGTCCAATTTGCTCACCGAAAGCATTAAAACCCCAGTTCTGATTATTCTACTGTTGTGGAGCCACACCCTGCTGACCTAGACCAAAAAAATCAAAAGGCAAAGGATTGTCTTGCACCTGCGGCAGTGGAACTGACTCCTCATCTGTGGGCAGAGCTCCCAGCATTTCTTGCTCCACAAATTCTACTTGCACTGTCCAAGACTCTCCCTGAAACCCTTCAGCCTCTCTTAGCACTAAGAAATAGGGAACATCTTGGAGATCCAACACATGTGCCCGAACCATGGGTCTGGCCAGGTGATCTCTATCATTCTCCCACATAAGTATTCATCCAAAGGAAACAAGGGTAGAGTGAATGTTGTCATTACTCCAGTAGTCCAGGGGGGACCAAGGAGCATAAGCCAACACTCCTAGTTAAATTGGACCGCCCTCCAGTTTCTAGCTGCATTGTGTCGCACTACAGTGAAACTAACACCTCCATATGGGTGTGGGCTATTGGTGATCAGCAGGTCCCTATCAAATAAATTCTTAAATCAAACAAGAGCCTGCCCCAAGTGAGTCTGTTGAATATCATGGATACCCACATGCATGTGTTCCACCAAAAATTCCCCTACTACTTCTTGAACATCAGGGAACTAAAGATGATGATTGGGCAAAGGGTCAATGCTTACAATAATGTAATCTTCAAGAACTCTTGGAGGCGGACGCATGACTGCAAGAACCATAGTTACTCTATGATTAACCTCCTGATGATGGAACCCCGGTGGAGGAAACGGCCTTGGATCAGCACGCTGGAACGCCATCTCATGCTCTTGGCTGGAGGGATTCACTGGAGATTGGGGAGGCAGATGAAGCGACAACACTTCCAAAGAAAGCAAATTGTTTTAATGAACAGGACCCAGGGCCAGTTCCATGGAAACAAAGCCCTCCTCTGTTTCTCTTGATGAATATGTTAACACTTCAAAGATAGATTGTTTGCTTCTAGAGGCCCCACCAGCCATCGCTGCTTTGGCAACCCAAATTCTTTGCTAGGTTGTTCAAATATTTTTACTCGAAATATTAGGCATGTGATTAGAACTTACTTGATTCCCGGCCTTTTTCCATTTAGCAGCACAGTGACAGACCACATGGCCCAACTGATGGCATGAATGGCATCTGATCCAATCACAGCATGTGGCACGTGAGCCAGACTGAGCACATATACTACAACCGAAAGAGCGATGAGAATCTTGCAAAGGATCTATGGGCCGCTTACCTTTTGAATTTGAATTCGGCAGTTAATTGGGGCGTTGATTATGGCTAGAATTTTGAAAATGCGCGTGATTATCCTTTGAATCCAGAGCAGAATGATCCTTCTGATGATCCAAGCTATCAACCAGCCACTCCAAATGATCAAAACCCAAAGAATGTGTCTGATTATGATAATCCTTCTGATGATTCCGAGGGATCCCATCAATATGATGAAACATAGAATGATGCATTGGGGTCACACGCTTGGATTGCAGAATCTTCTTCCCCACTGGAACTCTATTTGCACCAGACAAAAAAAAGAACCTTTGACACTATCTCTATATGACTTACGAGTCGTGCCCTTCTTGCGATGAACAAAGGTCCACTGATCATCTTCTTCTGCCAGAAATATGCGATATTCTTGAACCCAGTTAGGCCCTCCATTTCCCTAGAGATTGAAGAAGATGTGATATTGTTTACACACAAAAGATCTCAGGTTGTATATATGGAATCCCACATTCTTCGATGCCACCACAAAACGAAAGACATGATTAGAGAGCTACACCAGCCTAAAATCAGTCATAATTCCTCCCAAGGTTGCTTGCAAAATGAGACCCACAGAGTGCTCATTCAAACGAAATTTGCATCGCCCAACTGAGGCAATAAGAGAGAATTCCTTGAGACCCTTAATCAGAAAGAAACTCACCGACTCGCCAAAGCGATGCCGAATGGCAGACTGAACACCAAGACCCAGCTGTAAACTAAGACCCGAGAGATCCATGGAGAGGAGAGCACGAGAAGAGATACCTCAGGATGAAGGAGGAGGCTAGAGGAAGACTACGAAGGGAGATAACAGGTGGCCGCCCTGAATCGCCTCAAAATCACCATGATCACCGATCCGTGAATTACAGAGCCATTCACCTCCCCCGTCCGGGCATCTCTGACCTATTCTTACATCCTCGACAATGTGAATATCGTTAGGGTATGGACTTGCCGAGACAATATGAATGTCATTGGACGAGGCACTAGGTGTGTGTTCCCCTCCATTCAAAAAAGTGGAGGAAGGAAGAAGAAATTGAAAGTGACTGGAACTGCAGGTTAAATTGGGGATGTGTTCCTTCTACGCTGGCAACACATATTGTCAATGACTAGTATGCAATCAGGACTTAGGTGCAAGCGTGCAAACGTACCTTCTCATTCTTTGGATGAAGATCCAACCGTAAATTAAAATTTGGCGCTTAAACACCCCATTACCACCTCACATAAATTTGCAAATACCCCCTTGGCACCTCACCCTCCTCACTGCGGTTGGATACCCATCCAAAGACTCAGAAGACGCGCTTGCACCTAAGTCTTGATTACATAGTAGTCATTGCCAGACATATTACTGTCAATTCATGTTCGATTGGCGCAAAACACGACACTGGGTATTAGGTGTGCTTACGTGTGTGCCCGACCATGGCACCGACGAGGGCAAATGGGGACGTACTCCCTCCATTCTTAAATATTTATTGCATTTGACTTTTACCCCAACTTTGATCATTTTTTATTATTAAAAATTAAAATTAAATATATATTTAAACTATATTATGTAATAAATCATATTATATTTGTTTTTTATAATTTTAATTTTTTGAATAAGACAAATAATTAAAATTAATTTAAAAAATCAAAAACAACAAATATTTATGGACGGGGGGAATATTTCCTCCTGCGCGCTTCCAAACCGGATGTCCGCATTCCATGTCCGCGCATAGGTCTGGCCGGCCACGTCCGTCGTCAACACAGTCACAGCGCACCGTCCAAACGATCGGCCGGCCGGGACATCGTCATCATCATACAAAACCAAAAGAATTGACAAGTTCTATTTCAGATGGAAATACACAAATATATTGTACAACAATCATATATTTACAAAGAGTCTGTCAGGAACATTAAAAAGTCGTATAGTTGTTTCGCAGTCCCTTTCTTTCTTCAGCAGCTATTGCGTTAATTACATACCCTTATATGCATCACGGAAGAACTATTCAATCATCAGTTGTACCAAACAACAAGCTGCAGGCCAGCGCGAAGAAGACAACAAAACAAACGTACGTGTACACCGATTAATCGCACACGTTACACATATAAACTTGTGAAAGCACGCAGGCCACCTAAACTTTGAGCATCATGGCTTCCTCCAGCTTCTGCTGGCGGCTCCCGTTCTCCAGCGCCACGAATGCGGTGCTCGTCGTGTTAATCTTAAGCGTGGTGGCCAGCATGTCCCCACCGGCCGGCGGCGGCTGCAACGACGACCTCACCGCCGGGTTCGTGAAGGTGGACCTCCCGGAGAGCAGCTACGCGGTGCAGAGACCCTACGACGTGCCGGTGGACCAGCGCTACCGCTACGACGACCACGCTGCCGTGCGCACGTTCGTTCTGGGTCTACGCCGACGACAAGCCCTTCAACAACGTTACTACCACCAACCCCCGCACCGAAGTCAGGCTCCGAGTAAGTGCAACAACGAACACCGCCGTCCTAGCTAGCTCAGATCGATCAGAGCTTCTCGCTTCAATTTGCTTTGCAGGGGCACGACTACTCTTCAGGTGTATGGCAGTTCGAGGGCTACGGCTACGTGCCGTCGGGCACGTCAGGGGCATCGGTGATGCAGATCCACAACGACAACGGCGGCGTGCCCGCCACCACGCTGATGCTGCACGTCTACAACGGCACGCTGCAGCACTACAGCGGCGCCGCCGTCGAGCCGGACATCTACGACCGGTGGTTCCGGCTGAACGTGGTCCACGACGTCGGCGCGTCGACGGTGGCCGTGTTCGTCGACGGCGAGGAGAAGTTCGTCAGCCGCGGCGTGACCCCCAGCGCATCGCACTACTTCAAGTTCGGGGTGTACATGCAGCACCATGACCAGTCCAGCTGCATGGAGTCGCGGTGGAGGAACGTCACCGTTTACACAAAGACCTACTAGTAGCTGAATCATGCATGTTGGAAATGGAAGATGATTTCTATGTCCAAAACCACCATAAGGGTCATGCATGTTGGCCGTTATTTTTAAATAATATCAAGTGTTGAGGGGCAGCACACAACAATGGTTAAAATGAATATTCTACTAGTAGCATTGATTATGTATCTTGTATGTGATGAATCTGGCTCCCTTTCTCAACTGGGTAGATCGGGGCTTTGCAAAAACCATTACACATTCAAGAAAAGTACTACTAGTAGCATTGATTATGTATCTTGTATGGCAGTGCGAGGGCAAACAACACAAGAGGGAACCCATTTTTTTCCTTTCTGAAGTTCACAAGGTGTCCTTTAATAAAAGAGTTTTGCTATACTATGTATAATTAATATAAGTCATTTATTTATCTAGATCTAATGATTAAAAATAGGAATGTATCTATTAAAAGATACTTTAAATAGTAGACAAGTATCAAATTAGTATGGATCAGGTACTAAAATTATTAATTTATTAATAATATAATAAAAATTAATGACTGAGATTAAAGAAAACATTATGTCCCTCCATATACTTCTCAGGTACCATAGAAACACCGTAGTAGAACTCTTAACAAAAAGGTCAAAAGGCATGGAGATGTGTCACTGGATGTGAAGCTTCACACCAGGGTTTGAATCCTTGTGGCTGCCTCCAATTTCAGTAGGTGGGATATTATCTCAAAAACCATTGGAACTAATCATTATTCAAAATATATATATATATAGTATATAGCTATATTAGACATATGTTGAGCTCCCATGTGAGCTACGTAGACCCCGCTCACACGCGTGCGCCCCGCCCGCGTCCCATTGCGTGTCCTCGTGTCAGATTGAGCCCGGACCATTTCATTGATGGGCCCACACGCCACCCCATCCAACGGTAACGAGCCTCATATCATCGATCCACCAGCCAATCCCATTCGAAGACCCTTCATCCGGCGGTCCCAAACCCTAGCACCGTCGCCGCCTACCATGATCCAAGATGAATCGCCGTCATACACCTACGGATGGCAATTCGGGTACGGGTACCCGATACCCGTCGGGTACCCGACCCGACGGGTACGGGTACGGGCACGATTTTTT
>VSTD030000280.1:0-17276 GCA_008808055.3 Sporobolus alterniflorus | reverse complement strand
AGAAACCGCATCTGATGGTAGTATAGAACTGATACAGATGACCTTCTCTGTATTAGTGTTGGTTACAACCAATTCTATCTCTAACCTGCGTTACATGATTCCTTGAGTGACATGCTAAGTATTCTAATTTCCACCAAAATCATAACCATGCAAGGTTTAGATTGCACTTGAAAATTTCCGGTTGTCGAACAGGAAGAAGTTTTGTGAACCCGCCTGCTACTTGATCTCTTGATGGTACAAAATCAATCTCCAATAACTTTCTTGATACCCTTTCTCTCACAAAGTGATAATCCACTTGAATATGCTTGGTAAGAGCATGAAAGACTGAGTTGGCTGAAAGATAGTTGGCTCTAATGTTATCACACCATAATTTTGCAGCAGAGGGACAAGGAATACAAAGCTCTTGCATTAATATCTGAATCAACATTATTTCTGCAATTCACATAATATTTATAGCGACCAACAAACTCAGTTGTTGTACCCCAGATATCAGAAAAGACAAGTTCTAAGGGATGACTCGATGCACTGGTGGATTTAGGATACGGGAGCAAATGGATCTTTTCTTGTTGGCAAGTATCACAAAGTAATTTTTTTCTCTTTGCACTAAGCAGGGCATGCTAAATTCTCTAATTACTCTCTGGACAATGGGAAGAGATGGATGTCTAAAATGGCTATGCCATCTCTCAATGAACAGTTTGATGACTGCAAAGGCTAATTTATTGACTCCACATAGTAATATCTTGAAGGTTGCCACAGGAAGTGGATAGATACTCCCTCTACATGAACCTTTAAGTAGAATGTTCCTTATATCTAGGTCCTTAATACAAAAGAAATGAGGGTGAAATTCAAGAAACACATTATTATCAGATGCAAGACGATGAACAAATATAAGACTCTTTGATGTTTGTGGAACATAAAGAATTTTATTTAACTAGAGTTGGCGGAGTGTAAATAGTACTGTGACCAATATAACTAATGTTCATATACCTGAACCACTTGATACATGGATCTGATCATTGCTGGTGTACTTATCTTGAACCGCCAGCTTCTTCAAATCACTTATTATGTGATCGGTTTCTCCAGAGTCTGTGTACTAGTTGGAATCATGCCCATTAGAGACTATGCAACAATTCTTTCTTCTGGAACATATTCTTCATCAAACTTGTGCCAGCACTAGTCAGCTACATGACCTTTCTTCCTGCATGCCTGGCATGCAGGGCACATGTCAATGGAAGAGTCATTGAAGCAGGAGTTGTAGCCACCGCTTTTGTTGGTGTTGGTTCTGCTGTAGATGCCACAGTTGCAACCATTGGATGAGTCGCAACCACCTCTGTGTCATCCAAATCCGTCGCGCACATGCTGCGACCACAACCACAACTTGCTGAATTTGCTGATGAGCCTCCCCCTTCCAGAGCACGAGCTACGTCTCGAACACGAGTAGTTGAGCGTAGAGTTCACTGAGTGATACGAGAGTAGGCATACCATTCACCATATCCTAGATTAGGGATCATGACTGACTTGCCATTCACCTTGTCATTAATCCTCTATGGAGGTGCCTTGATGACTTATGTGACATGCCCGATGAGTTGAGCGCCATGGAGAACATAGATCTGAGCCTGCTTCCACATGACAAGATTGTCCCTAGTTTTTTAGGTGATGGCATTGGTGTAGAGGGAGTTGTCAGTGATGGATGAGGAGGTCATGGTATAGTGGATTGGATCTATTCTCTAATACCATGTAAAACTTCAGAGACACTTAGGAAGAATAGGGTGAATCACCGTCTGACGGATTTTGTGTTATATAGTTGATGAAACTCCTCTCATATGGCTTACATATTACAACAAATTTTGTTATACTTCGATCACACATTGGTTACAACAAATTCTATTTCAATCAGAATCTATCTCTAACCTGTGTTACATGATTCCTTGAGTAATACGCTAAATATTATAATAACTTGTTGATTACAATTTTTTTGTAGTATGTCACACAGTATAGACGTAGATACTCACACACATAGGAGCACCCACCCCTATAAATACACACACGCACACCATATCACTATGAGCACCTTCAAAAAAATTGCACCGGCTTGATCTTAAAATTCACGAAGTCGGTCAAAAGACTCAAATCAAAAACAAGAGGAAACTGAAAGGATGCAGTGTATTCACCATTGTTGATTAATTTCTTGCTTGGCTTTTATTTATAGGTACTACTGCCTAAAGTACATATTCCCTCCGCCCAAAATATAGCTAGTTTTAATTAGGATTTTCCCAAGTCAATCGTTCTTAACTTTTACCGCGCTCTTATAGCATTCAAAATTCACAAACATTGAGAACCTAAGGTTTTGTAAAATCACTAACTAAAGCAGTGTCGTGTGCATCACAGTAAGGTCGAGAGCCCGTCATGTTACGGAGCCAACACCGTGACGTTCCCAGCTAGCTAGCTGCTCCCCTATTATTGTCCTTCGTAGCAAATGCATGTGGCTACAACTCGACTCCTCCTCATGTCAAGCTCATGCTCAGCTGCTCAAATTTGTTAATTTCACAATCGTCACGGACGAGAACGAAGCACCTCAATCTAAACCGCCGTACGGTTGCAGCGCGAAAATCAATATGAACGCAAGCTTCAAAAGTGGATCGACAAAAGCAAACGGATAACATAACAGTTAGCAGAGATGTTTTCTTTCTCACCATCATTCGATGAAGCTCAACTTGTTTTGGCAATCGATTGACGCGCTCCGGCTGGCACGGACAAGCGACACATCACGCGCGCATGCATGCACGCGGTGTTTGCTCGTCTTTGCGTGAGCAGCGCTGGACCAAAGCGTCACGCGCGAGACATTAGGCGCACGTGAACCCACCGGGGGGACGGTACACACACAACACAACAGCCATCGCGAGCGTGCCTGGGCTGGCAGAAGCATACGATGATGCACGTCCGTCAGCTAGCTAGGCCTCTCCTACACTGGGGCAACATGGCTGGATTGCCGATGGCAGAGCTCGTGGCACGGGCGCACGCAGGCGGCGATCGAGGCCTGCTCGAGATGTCGCCGAGTTGCGCAGCATCATGGATGGCAAAGGAAGCAACGCGCGCGGCCGGAGGTGCGTGTGGTGGATGATCACGGGAGCCCTGTAGCAACATGCGGAAGGCGCCAAAGGCTCGAGCTCACGAGACGCACGTACTCCGGCGACGAGCCTTATTCCCGGCGCGCGTACGCTTGTGAACCCTGCTTGGTTTTGTACATTTGTGCAAGCACGTGATGGAGGCCTTTCTCTGTGCCCAGCTGGACAACGTATTTATCCTGTTTTGTTTCTGTTCGTGGCAGAGCCTGCTTGCATTGCATGATGGTGAGAAAGAGAGAAAGAGAGCTGATACGGATCTATATTAAGAAAGTTGTTAATATAATCCTCACCAGAGATAGAGAGAGGAAAAGAGAGCTGATACGGATCTATATTAAGAAAGTTGTTAATATAATCCTCACCAGAGATAGAGAGAGAGAAAAAGAGAGCTGATACGGTTGAATATATATAATGCAGGGTGATGTGGTGGCGCCCAGCCCTCTTGTCATATGCACTGTCCAGGGGTGCCCGGGCCTTGTCGTGTAACGGGTGGGGAGAATGTTGGAGCCTATTGTTTATGGGGAAAGGAATAAGGATGGAATTTGGTGCTTTGTAACGACCCCCGAATCGGTCAGGGGTCATGTGATGAAAAAGTACATTCCTTTGTACTTTTCCTACCCTGGCTCTACAAGGTGGTGGCAGCATGAGCAGGGAGAGCTTTGCTCTACTATTATGACAGCGGACACAAAGTTGGCCTGATGTCGATGTGCCACAAATGGCGTTATTTCTTCTCTATGCGATCGAGTGCTACTTTAACTTGTGATCAATCAACAAATGTATACAAATACAAAGGATATTAATGAGTTGTCTACACTAAAACGTTATAAGTTGTTGACCACTAAACCTTGATTGATACGGAATAGTAATGCCTTTTTTAGATAATGGAAAAAAATGTTGCAGCCTTGACCTCCAAAAAAGACGGCTACGCCGTTCTTACATCATGCATAAAACCACACACTCATGCATGATCTGTAATGCCTACGACCTGACTGTAGATACAGATAGTAGTTGTTTTCATGATCTGGTCATGGTAACATGTATTTCTTATGTGGCGATATTTAGTCTACTGCTGTATCTGGACTATCATATTCTTTAATCGCAGTCATTCATGAGCCATTGGCAGATTATCAAAGACTTCCATGTGTATGGCTCATGACAGGGTGCTCACGCGTCCAGCAGCGCCTTTAAATAGACCTCGCGCGCAGGAGATTTCATTCATCAACGACCCGGGGGTAGAACTGGGTTAGAAAGGAAGAGCTCCAGAGAGGGAGAGGGCCAGAGGGGATAGCAGTTGGGTGTTAGGGGCTGGACAGAGGGTGATGGTGTACTCCAGGGGGCAGAAGAGGGCGATTCTCCATGAGAAGCTGCAGGTTCTCCGCAGCGTTACTCATTCTTATGCGGTAACTCTCATCCCCTTAATATGATAAATATTGATCTGTGTCTGTACTTGGATAAGCTGTTCTTTTATCTTTGCAAGCTCGCATCCCTCTAGTTCGTTATATACTTATATGAAACAATCAAGCTGCTAGCTATATAGTTTTAAGTTAGTTTCTGATAACATACTCGTCTGTTCCTGTTCCTGGTCACAGAAGCGTATTACTATACAGTATCATTTTTTTACTTCAGAGGTTTTATTTGGTTTATTCTAAATTGTTGTATACGTTGAGCATATAGTTAAATATGATGGCAACTGCTATGCGAGGACGCCATGAAACTCTCTCTATCAGGAAAATGCTGAATGCACAAAGTCATTCATCGAACACAGCAAACGATGAGTAATATGCACTATATGCAGTCCATTTTGATGTTGTGATGGTTAACCTGCTTCAGTCACCTTTCACGAAAAGCAAGCTTCAATTTTGGTACTGCAAACCGAGTTATATAACAACTGTGTCGAACAGGGAAATGACATTTCGATAATTGCTGACGCATCGACATACATCAAAGATCTGAAGCAGAAAATCGCCAAGCTGAACCAGGAGATTGCAAGGGTACAAGACACCGATAACGCTCCATTGGTGAGCGTTGAAGCCTTAGAGAAGGGTTTCCTCATCAACGTATGTGTGGACAAGAGCGGCCCAGGACTACTTGCTTCCATTCTTGAGGCCTTCGATGAGGTAGGCCTCACCGTGCTTGAGGTTCGGGCTTCCTGCGCTGGTGCCTTTCTCCTTGAAGCAGTCGGAGGAGAGGTGAGAATATGTTTAAAACTACATTTAATTATATGATTTACCTTTTCCATGTACCTATCATTGAAAATTCTAGCTAATAAATAACATATGAATATGTTGGCCAGCTTAATTTTTTTAGACCCAGGCAAGCTTAATTTACATTCTGAACTAATTCATATTTTGTATGTTTTTCAATATTTCAGGATAGAGATGATGGTCTAATCAATGCACGTGCAGTGGAACAAGCAGTGGTGCGAGCAATCAGGAACTGTCCTTGAAGCTAATCAAGATATAGAGCTGTTTGATCGACTTTCATGCTGATGGAGCTCGTGCTTGTAGCACAAATATTTCCATCTAGACTCTATGCTATACGTATTATTCATTTTTCTTATATTTTCTGAAGAGAGGAAACTATGTTCTCTCTCTTCAAGGAGAACTCAGTCTTGGATGTTATGCTAGTTAGGGGCATCTTATGGTAATGTCAATACATAATGTTATTTCAAATTCAGTTGTTGCATATATAGCAATTTGTTTTAAAATCGATCGTTGATTGAACGTGCAGTGCGAGGTAACATATATTGGTGGTGGGATGCTTAGAAAACACAAAAAAAACATATAATCTTACAAGTGTGCCGTGGCCAAGTGTCATGGTAAGGAACTAATTGCTGAATGTAACAGTATTCAGAGCAATAATTGTATCTGTTATTTGGGTTTTCTTGTCGGGCCGGGAATGCATTGTATGTTACATATTCTATTATATTTCTTGACGTTCCTCCTTGAAAGATTTACATCGTTTTCTGAGAGCGTTGCATTTTCTTTAGATCATATATTCAGTATATGGGAAACAAATATGAGCTTCTTGGCACCTTTTTATTCCTCCGAGTAAATATCAAGACAGCTCGATCAAAAACACACTACTCCATCTGCCCAATTTACTTGTCATGTTGACTCTCGGCATGCGAATTAAGGAGAAGAAAAAATTATGGTGTATAGGAAACAATGGGGAGAGAGAGATGAAGGCGTATTTGAAAGAGAAAAATGCATATTAGGATGTGAGAATGGCAAATAATTTAAAATTTTTAAAGGAGGCTAGAATGACAAGTACTCTCCAATGAAGACCGGATAAAGGGGAGGGGGCTTAATCTAAAATAAAGAAATGGGACTACAATGTTTCATATGTCTATGAAAAAAACCAACCAATCAACAATGGAGAAAGTTGTAATTTCTGTGATGCGATGCCAGAATACGTGTAGCCCTGTGCAATTATATTGGCTCAAGAAGTTGTAGTGTAGTTTTGTGTAATTCATGTCAACACTTGTGCGTTTTTTGAATTTTACCGGAGAAAAAAGAAACAAAGTTGCAAGAAGCGTAAGTGATAAACCAGACAATAAAATATTTTGAAATGCACAACGACTTCTGGCAGTTGGGGCAGAGCTGGGTGTCCTGGCCACTACACAAGTCTGACCAGGCAAGAGGAAGCCAGAGATTTTGATAAAAGAAAAAGGAACGAAGAGCTGAGTGTCGGGCAGCTGATGTCCTTCCTTTCTGCCATTGCATTCCATTTCTGTTCAGATGTTCCTGCGCTGTTCGCAGCCTTGTCAGCAGCAGGGGAGGATAGCCAGCATTCCACGGCAGGAAAACTGCAAAAGGACTATCGTCTTGCCGTGGATGCGATTTCGCTTCGTGCGCCTCAAACTTATGCCCCTGCCTGGTCATTGTGGCTCTAAGAGCGTCTCCAACAAGTATCTAACAGGGTTCCCAATGGTCCGACAACCCTATAAGTATATAATTGATACCCACTAAAAGTTGAATTTTCTGTACGTGCAACTGATTCACATTATTTACCACGTCATCTTACATAGTAAAAAAATTTAAAATAATTTATCTCACTCATATTAATTAAACTTTAAAAATATTGTTATGCATTGAACAAAAGAATAGTTAGAAAATATAATATAGTCAAAATAAATCCACCTAAGGTTATGAGTTTGCTGTATATAAAGTTTTGTGTTCGATGTGATGGTAGCAAGATTTAGGAGGGCATCAAATTTATGACAAATGGCTATGCAATCTTGATACTTTTGTGACAAACAGGAGGGCTTCCAACAAATGATGTGGGTAACATAGTAGTTTGATCTGTTGTCCGAAGATAAATAAAACATGAAATAAAGTAAATGAATAAGTAGTTATCTGCCAAAAAAATTGTATTGGCAATCTGAAGTTAATGAAAAAAATTGAAAGGAAGCGGAGCATAATAAGCGATGAGGAGTGCATTCATTGCGGAGAAAGGAGGATATCGGGATAGTCGGAAGGAGGAGAACTTCTTAGTCTCTCATGCAGCTTCTCCTTTTCGGTCTCCTAGAGCATGTTGTAGACTTCCATCAATATTGCGTCCATCGGTCAATCCTCTTGGTATGATAGTTTCATCGGTGCTCTGGATGGAGGAGATCTTTATCAAGTCCCACGTCGATGTGGACAACTTCCATTGGTATGAGACTTCAAGACCGAGATGAGCTTTGACACGAGTGGAGGTGACAATCTCTTGGATAAATCAAACAAGATGGATACATGAAGTCGCGTGTGAGATCATAATGACATGGCTCATAAGTGAATGACACCAGGGTATTGGATAGACTTAGTCAATACAAAAGCACTATTAGAGGATAATGGTTATAGGAAGGCACTTGCGAACCCACAACTATGTGGCTCAATGATAAATACAAGTCAAGGAGTACACTTGGTTGGGCGTAAATGATAAGCAATTGCTATTTAGGAAAGTTAGGTAGGGATTCAAAACAAATGAGGAAAGACTTCCGATCATCAATATTAGAGAAACAATAAGTTTGAGGGCTAGGATGCGACTTGTTGTAGTCACGAGACTCCAAGCACAATATCCTTCTTTCTAGTTGCGTACCTAGAGTAATACGCCATCCATTCGGAAGAAGTTGCAAGTGGGATCTCTTTGCTAATTTCCAACAAGGGAATGCGCTTTTCATCTCATAACTTTTGTCTTAAAAAGTACCGGAACGAACCAGCACAATTCAAGATATGCATACAATTTAGATGAGCTCATCAACTAATCTGAACTAAGCCGTAGTTTGGTCTCCAACACAAGGACCAAGGCATGGCCATAAACACAAGAATAGTCACGCTTAGAAATGGAAATACCTAATGGTTCATTAGAAGGTTGCGATGGGACCTCCTGACTGCCAAGACTGGTTGTGGGTAGAGGAGAAGTCACAATGGCCTACAGTGATCAATGAAACATATAAAGATAGCAAAGGGCATGGTTGAGGTACTCAAGTGATTGACAGGAAGGTTTGATACTCGGTGACTAAAGGAGAATGAAAGGACTTACAAGACGACATGAAGGAAGTTGAACATGACTTTGAGGATATACCCATTTTGGAAAGACAAACATAAATGAGTAATAGCAATGGAGTTATCAAGGATACAATCAAGGTGGTATTGGTTATCTACACCCTTGCTCAACTTAAAAAGAATGCATTGATGAGTTGGCAATTATGCGATGGTACAGTCATGATGCACATGGTATGGTGCGACACGACATGTAGCAATGCAATGGACATGACCTTATGGCACTAATTCCCTTAATCCATGAGTCAAGCCCTCAAATTTTTGTCAGTTGAGTAAGGATGCGCGATACTAGAAAACAATATCAGGATGACTTGCTCGAAATGGTAAACCATCACAATCTCGAACGAGAGGCATTACGGTGGGATTTAAGGATAATACCCCCACAACTTCTAAGGAAGATGCAAAACTATAGGGCAAGGTTGATGATTCCTACGTTGAGTTCAGAGGTGAAGAAACTTCACAAAAGGCCAACTTCATCAAGATCTTGATTATTGGCATAGACGAGGCAAGGCTGCCAGTTAGGGCCGATGTTTCTCCGTTAGAGTTCCGAGGATGAGAGATCTGTCATAAAGGGCATTTTGAGCAAAGAAGGAATTTGAGATTTACTCCTATAATGAGCTCAGGATTAGGGAATAGCAACCTATAGAAGTGTTGTGTGGTGAGCCATGCTTGAATCCGCTAACAACATCCAAAATGATGATTCGGTTACCAACATCAAATATGACTTGACCGTAAATTGCATTCAGAAATCTTTAAATCCAAGACTGTTCCAAAAGGAATCTTCCTAGAAGATGAATACCCAAGAAGTAGAGGGCTTTCTCAGGTTTCTAAGGGTTATTTGCACACGTCGATACGATAAACGGTTTAGGAGTTATGCAATTTTGAACTCGGCCGGACTGCTGGAATTCTGCACTCAGCAGATTTATGTAGTCTGAGAAATATGAACTTTTGACTCAAAAACAAATGGAATCTCAGAAAATGTTAAATAATAACATTGTAAATAACATTCTCAGCTTTCTAATGGATATTTACACACCCTCATATGATCAACGGTTTAAGAGTTACAAGCTTTGGAAGTTGACCGAGCTGCTAAAAATTGATTCTAGACAGAATAGAGTGACTAGGGTACTTCGAAGTGGAAACCACACTGAAACCCAAACTCATTGTACTCTCTCAAGTTTCCCACACACCCTTACACGATTTACTCAGGTAAGCTGAACCAAGGTTATAGCAACTTGAGAGTAGGGTCGAAGCGTAGCATTCAGCCAAAAACTTGGAAACAGATTAGGTTCTGGAGCAAGGGTAAGATTTGATTTGATAACTGAACTAAAGGAACAATTGGGTAATAAATAAAGTATAGCTCATGATCCTTTTAGATTGAGGCTGGATTTCAAAGCAGTAACTTTTTCAGTTCAGTTTTGCCCTTTTGGATAGAATCTATCCAGAGTGAGCAATCGTCACAAAACTAGCTTCTGACCACAAACGATATAGATTTCGGAGAAACATATTACACAAAAGTTGTAGATAACTTCGATACATTTTCAACGAGTATTTACACACCCTTATACAACAAACAGTTCAGGAGTAATGATTCCTGAAAGTCAAGGGGTGCTGCTGGAAATTCCAGTCTTCATCCTGACAAAAACCAAGGAAACTTAGAATATCAAGATTGTAGGAGGTTTTCATACCTTTCCAGAGAGTTGTAAGGCTCTAGATTTTGATACCAAACGAAGGAGTTTGAGGCGACGAAAGCTAGGAAGATTCTTGGATAGAATTTTCGACTTAAGCCAATTTCAGGTTTCTTTTGTTAAGAGGTTTTCAGACTCATCAACAGAAAACTTTTGTCAAATATATATGTCATACACATAGTCGGTGGCAATTCGTACTCATCCTCGTGGTTAGCTCTAAGCGATACGACCTACTCAAATGTGATTAGCATACCTGCAGAAAACACAACATACATATATATGACATACATCATCAATTATTTTCTAAGTGGTGCCTATGCATTTAACGATGCACGGACAGCGCTGCATACGTTACGAGAACGTATTCACATCTTGAGAAAGATACCACAAGACATTCCTAGGTCACCACACTCTAGGTGCGCAGTCGTAACTAGTCGCATGACAGACACGTAGCCCCTACCGCACGATAGGGACCATCCTTAAGCAAATCTCGTCTCGAGGGGACAGGTACGGGATTCACATCACCCAGCGAGAGGATACTTACGTTCTTAACTTTTCATCGGTGTGTCATTACAGAAAAATAAGTGCAGAAAGTAAATGCAGAAAGTAAATCCCAATTAACTTGCCACCTGTTAAGACTACTATAGTCTTTATATGGGTCAATGACTGAAAAAGACGACCAGAGGAGGGTGAATCAGAGCCAATCAAAATTTCTCTCCGAAACTCGACCTATGTCCCAGATTCGACCCAACGTGCCTCTCTTCTAGTATGGTTAAGACCACATAGCTATCAAAAAGCTAATGGTCCTTAGAACCAGGCTAGGGTACTGAAAACACAGGAGAAACATGAATCTATACTGGCAAGAACACGTGTGAGACTGTGACGATAAAAATCAGATAAAGATCAGTTTAAGTCCTCACGATCATTTCATCAAACACCTTGCGGACGTGTTCAAAAAATCACCGCATGAAAACAATTAGAATTAAGAAAACTTGAGCATTTTAATCCACCAGCTCAACAACAATACCAAAAATCTACCTGCAAGAATCTAACTCAACGACAACCAAATAGAGCAGCAGGAAGATTGGAACATGAAGGCTTGAGAGACCCTAGCAGCAGCAAGTGAAACCAGAGACGGAAACAAAATCTCAGCTACGCGCACTGAGCAGAAACGATGGTCGGGCGACTGGGCGACAGCGGAGGCTAAAAATCGTAGCACACAACGGCAGCACGTGCTCCTGCAGACTGAAGACCGAAACTGCAGCCAGGCGGCGCGCACAGCAAGAATGGGTGCGGGAACCACAATCCTGACCGGCTCTCTCAGATTCGCGAGCAGAAACACGATAGGCCAGCGTGCGGACTGTGGCTCCGGTGGTGGTGGATCGGCGCAACTGCGACCTGATCAGTGCGGCGGCAACCAAATCAGCACGACGACGGCGTGGATCTGGTGCAGGGGTGGTCGGCCGATGCGGGAGAGGCCTCCTAGCACGACGTGACGACGACGGGGGCGTCGGCGACGGTTGGAGTGAAGTTGTGTGGGGGGCCAGTGCGGGTGGCGATTAGATGGAGAGCTTCGATCTGCTGACGACTTGACTTGATGGAGCGGTGGCTAGATCAATAGGATTGGTCGCCTAACCAGGGGCGCGACCCCCGGTGGAGTCGAGATCGATCTCCCCAGGGGCGGCACAGACGAAGACAACGGAAGACTTCGAGGATCAGAACCTAATCGGATACCATGTAGGAAGAATGAATTATGTATAATTGTTGGTTGTATTATATTGTGCCTCTTGAGTATATATAGAGTACAAGAGTCTTGCGGGGTAATGCACCTCTGGATACATATGATAGTCTATAATACATAATATCTATCCCACAAAATATATCCCGACATATATGACAGCCTATTATACAGAATATATAGCCTACCAAATATACTCTAACAATGAGCATTTTATGGTATAAAGGCTGCTTGTTTTTCGAGAAAAACATTGTTGATAAATCTCCTCTTAGTTATGTTATGGTACACATTCTCAGGAATATTCATCAGAGTAATGTGGAAACTGTTACAAGTAAATAAGCAACTCGGCAACATCCAATACCATGCTTTATTAACAAATATAGTTAACATACTGTTGTTATTTATCTCTGGAATTATTCCTAATATGAATGTTGCAGGCTTATAGTGGTACAACTGAAACAGTTTTGATGCACCTTTGGTATATATGCTTTTGGTGTAACATGAATGTTGTAGCTCAGTGATCACTGAACAACTTTAAGCGCCGAGAAAGTTGTAGGCGCAGAAACAAATGGAGTTGGAGTTTCTGGATTGAATCGTGTGGAAAGTCCCTTGCGTCGTCCAGTCTCTTCAGCAACTGAGGAACAGCAGTTGCATATTTGCAATGCGGTAAGGAGATTCTTCTTGTCGTTTGAACTTTTATCTAAGAATTCTGTCTGCAGGTTCTCCTTTCATTCTGTTCCGCATTTCTTTTCCTTTTTTACTTTTCATGGGCTATACAGTGTTTTTGGACTTATCTTTGCCATCAATCATGGGGTTCGCAGACTCAGAAACTTGAAGTGATAGATTAAGATTCAAAACTGAATATTATTCAGTATATCTTCTCATTGTAGCCTAACAACCATGTAAGGTAAGCTGATGAATTTCCTTAAGCTGGAAATATAAGTGTCCACAAGCTGCCAGACTTTTCCCTTATAACTAACAGATCGTTAATTCTCAGTTGAAACGAAAGTACAAATGAACAAAAGAAAAGATACATGAAATCCAATACTCCTAGAGAATAGTTAAGATTAGCATTTAGAAGTAGGATCTCTAGGCGCCGCGGCGCTTGCATAGAAACTCGGCACCGCGGCTGTATTCGTAGAGAGATCATTTCTGGATTAGGATTTAGAACTAGTATCAAGAGCGATCCATCATCGTCAAAGTATAACCGCCGTTATTTGCATCTCCGATTCCAAACGAAGTACCCACCCAGTCGAAGAAGTTGAGGCTGAACGGATCCAACAGCTGCTGCTTGTCATCTTGTTCCAAGTGACGGTCGTCATCATCAGCCGCAGTGGCATGCTGTTGCTGCTGCTTCTGTGGGTCGTTGAAGTTGAAGTTGGAGGCGGTCACGATGTTGATGGTGCCGTTCATATCCGTAAACATGGTCACGTCATGGTCTAGGCCTGTCCCTTAGCAGGGACAACATGGGCGATGACATAGGGCCTCAAAAAATTTGGGGCCCCCAATTTCTGTGATGGTTAGATAAGAATTCTAGAAAAATATAAGAAATTAATATTTTATATATTTCTAAATATTACGACAATATGTAAATAATATTTTAAAGTAAAGTAACATATATTAAAAATATATAATTTTATTATTCAAATTTTAAGGGCCTATTTTATATTTGGCACCGGGCCCAAATTCTGGGAGACGGCCCTGGTCACCACCAGCTGCAGCGTACTGCTCGGGCATGGGGTGATCAATCACGTCCAACACCTGCTTGGGCAGCTGCTGGTGATGAACAACCGATGAAGCTTGACGTGGCACTGTTGCCGACGATGCTGGTGGTGTGGTGACGATGCGGTGGCGGAGGAACGGCGCCAGGCGTGGAGGAGTAGTGGCCCTTGGCTTTAGCTGAGGACGCGGCCGCCAGCCTGGTCGAGCCGGCAAGCACGTTTCACTTCGTTGGCCATGGGTGGTTGTGGTCGGAGGTGTAGGTGATGACGAGCATGGAGGTGTCGGTGCGGCTGCGCTCCCACTTGCTTCCGGGCGGAGCAGCCTTGGAGCTGCTGCACCGGTAGTAGCCCCTCGGGTACGGCGACCCCTTGATGGGCTTCTGCCCGTACTTGCGCCAAGCCCACAGGTCCGACGGCACCACCTCGCCGCTCCTGCTCGGCCGCCCGCTCACCCCCGGCGGCGCCGCTGCCCCAGCGGGGATGCACACCACCTTCTTTGTCTGGCTCTTCCTGCCATGCATCGTGCAAGCGTCGGTTATTGCCATTCTGCGAGCATATGCCGAGATGTATACTAAACTAATTAATCATATGAACATGAATCATGTATACTATCTTATTTTTTTATTTGTGGACAGCTAGTTTAAAAATAAACCGGTGTGCCACCAGTAAAAAGGAATGGATAAAGTATGTTGGAAGGAGATGGATACGACGAACCTTCGCTTGAGTGTTGGGGCATGACGATGAGCGTCCATCATCGCCGTGTCCAGGCCATGCTCGTCCATCTCCAGATGAGGGGCCACGGCGTCGCATTCCCCTATCTCAGCAATGCCGGCAGCATCCAACAGCTGCGGCGGTGGATCGGACTTGACATGTTGCATGGGCTCTGGCTGTGGATACGACGGCGAAGGCTGCAACAAGAGATGATCGCAAGAGCCACTTCTGTTGGTGCTCACCATCATTCTTCCCATGCCATTGGAAACCTGCTGCTGCAAGTGCACTTCATCCTGATCTACGCCGTGGCGATTCGCTCGTCCTTGTACCAGCAGAAGCTCGTTCTGATCTCTCCGGCAGATCATGATGGCTGGCGCCGCCCAACGATGCATGGGTGGCCGCAGCGGCCCCGGGAGTCGCAACTGTCGGCAGCTGCTGCAAGCTTGACCGGACGACGTCGGAGAGGTCGCCTTGGTCGGCCGGTGACGACCAAAAGAAGTCGTCACACATGACTTTTTTCCCATTACAAATTGCGGCAGAATGTAAAAGACTTACCCATAGCAAGTAGAACACAAACAGTCAAGGACGCCTTGGTCGACCGGTGACGACCAAAAGAAGTCGTCACACATGACTTTTTTCCCATTACAAATTGCGGCAGAATGTGAAAGACTTACCCATAGCAAGTAGAACACAAACAGTCAAGGATGTGGTTTCAGATACGAATTAACACAATAGCATGTATATGCAAGGCACGGGTTGACCGCATGGATGGAGTGAGGATTATTGTCATGGTCAGGCAGCACACATATACTGGAGCCAGCAGCGTTTGCTACTGCACTGCAGTTGATGGAGTGACCTGCTAACAGGGTACTGTGTGTCTGCATCCACCATCCTGATCAACCGCAACAAGACCATCGTTCTGGTGCCCTTGATTTCATGGAGGCAATGACATGATGAATATATAGCAACTAGTGACCTCTGTAGCTTAGCCAATGTCATGTCATCCATCTTTTCTTTTCATGACCCAGCCTTGTTTTTTGTTTGTTTGATTGCTTGGGCTCAATCCCTCCACCCGTGGGAATGCCTTGCTTCTTTTTTAAATCATATTTACTTGTGTTTAATCGATTGAAAGCAAGCGGTCCTTTAATCAACGGCTCAACCGTCCGATCCTTTGATCCGTGAGTTGTTAGTTTGTCTGATCTACATCGAAAGGTTATGAACCATTGATTGAAAAGCGCCTTAATTCTCAATTGATTGAAAATTAGTGACTCCCTTTTTGTATCCATCCACATCTGTCATAGACCGACCTCTTCAATCGATGGATGGTGGAATTGCAATCTGTTGTGTTCCATGAAGATGTAGCATGCGGCTATCTCGGATCCGTCAATTTGCATCTTCTTATTATAACTTTGATGAACAGAGAGGACATCTATACATGCCTGCGCGCTCTAAAAGTACCTATATTTCTCTTTGAACAATGCTCTCTATTCCTTTGTTCTTTTCAAAAGAAAAGGTATATCTATGCCCACCTTATATTACTACTACCTCCTTAAAAAGGCTGTTTTCTAGAATTTGTCAAGGCCAAACAATCTTAAGTTTGACCAATTCTATAAAAATGATTGCTAATATTTATGATATGAATTAGTATTACTAGATCCATCATAAATTATATTCTTATGGTGTATGTATTTGGTGGCATAAAAGTTGATATTCTTCTCAACAAATTGCTTAAATTCAATTTAGTTTTATTTTTGATAAATTATAGAAATACATTCTGTTTTGGGGACAAGAGAATAAATAGGAAATACAAATTGCTTTGCTTCTTGTTATAATTTTCGTTGTAAAAAAGTTTTAATATTAAGGTAACTTAGAAATAATGATGGCCCATCTCTCGATTATATTGAGGGAAAGCATGCCCATGCCTGTCAATATGGTGTGCCATTGCATATATATTAGATTTCATGATTTCAGGAAAAAGAGTTCGGCGGTTGAAGTCATTGTCGCTGAAAGTTTTGACCATCAGTATCTCTGGGATGCCTCACTTAATTGCACAATCAATCGATTGAGTGAAGCCATTGAAGCAACACATGTAGGGTGTGATCGGTTGCCCGCCTAATCCCCGGTGGCCTCCTAGTTAGTGGCGTTGCCTACCCAAAAGCTATTGTGAGCTACCAAACAGTGCGAGCCTGCCCAAATCTTTTACCAAACAATGCAACCTTTGCCCAATAGGGTGGGCCGGTGGCCTCCTAGTTAATGACGTTGTCAGTCCGTGGATAAGGATGCCCTTGGTAACTTGTAAAAACTACGGTATATATAGGACCTGCCTTTTGAGGTTGAGCTGTGTCTCGAGTCCTCCTGTCGAGTCCGGCAGATGCCGGGTAGCCTCGTATGACCTCTTGTCCGGGTGTTGAGTTCGAGTGACGGGGTGGATAAGCGTGGTTCGATGGTCTGAATGGGCTGGGCTTGGTGGTTAAAGATCGTACGTGAGGTACCCTAGGTACTAAACCCCGCCACTATTGATCTGATGTTTCTTGTTGCCTTTTTCTCATTTGGCTATGGATTCAACTTACCATGTTAGGGTTCGTGATGTGTCACTACATCTGCTTGTTTGCTACCTTGATTTGTGGTACTTTTGTTGGTGATTTGCCTATGTTAGGGTTAGGGTTTGTTAGTGCACATTTGTGTAACACCCTAAAATCAAAATTTAGAGCCTATTTAATTTTTTCATAAAATTAATTGAGACAGATCGG
>VSTD030000279.1:0-17300 GCA_008808055.3 Sporobolus alterniflorus | reverse complement strand
AGAGATTTAAAGGATTGGTGTATCACCAAGGAGCTAGCATTAGATAGGAGAGAGTGAAAGCTAGCAATTCATGTGCGAGAACCTTGATCTTCGGTTCCTTACTTTTATTGCCTTTTGTCAAAAAAAAATTTCCAGCTCCTTTTCATTTTTTTGACTTAGCGTTTTATTGTTTTTTCTCCTTTTTTTGATTTGGCTGTTTTATCGCCCTTTATTTTTCCCTTATTTTTCACTCTTGTTTCTACCTATTTTTTTTGCTCATGTGGTTTCATCTCTAGCCTACCCCAACTTACTTGGGAATAAAAGGCATGGTGGTTGTTGTTGTTGTATGTGGAAATCATAATCTTCCGTGTAATACTACACCCTCTAAATGGATACACTTGAGTACTTCATTCCAACATGACTGATTAGCCTCCTGCCAGTAGAAGGCTCTTGTCAAGTGTATTCCCTTGAGAATTTGAGAAACCTGAAACACATCAAACGTGAGTGAACTGTAACCTTAAAACAGAACCAGCCAACAGATTCCGGCTTTAAACAGTTGGCATCATCAATACACAGGCTCAAACTGGTTGTTAACAACAGTTTTCTTACCATAGAACTATTTGTTTACAATTAGTGGTCATTGTTCGGGGGTGAACCCTGAATGGTCACTAAAAGACTATTTGAGAGATCCAGCATCCGAACACGCTATCCTTTGTTATGAATCATATGCTGAACTGAGCCCTCTAAGTGGATATATGCTAACAAGCGCACACAAATTCAACTTTCAAAGGGCATATGCATCGCCTATCTTTTCTTTCTTCTTTCACACGTCTATCTGAAAACAACATATCCATCGCCTAGGAGCTTATGAACCCTTTAATATAAGAAGGTTGATTAGAAAGCTGAAGTTGATTCTAATCAGAGAGTCTCGGAATTTTAGTTACCCACGGCCACGAATGAGAACAGTAGAGCCCAGACGGATTCAGTCGTTTTGTCCAGCTGTGAACTAGTTACCAGTTTGAAGGTGGTGCCACTTAAGCGTTTAGATCAGCTAAAAGCCTAAAACGTGAAGGAATGGAGGGAGCTTTTACTTACGTATGTGTTGAGCTGCCTGACGAAGGAGGAGAAGTTGTTGTGCTTGAAGTACTTGGGTAAGAGGTCCCTAGCGAACTCTGGCGTGTTCCAGACGATGAAGCTGTTGTTCCCGGGGCCCCAGGAGACGACGTCGTCAGTGGCCTGATCGTCGACCATCTCGTAGGTCTTCATGAGGAACGGCGGCGGCGGCGCCGAAGGGGCCCCTCCGCCGTTGGTGACCACAGAGTGGGTGGCCGCCGTTGGGACCGGTGGGACCACTGCCGTAGTCACCTCGGCCGCCGCCGCAGCAACGGCAGCGGCAGCCGCTGCGACACCGCCCTCCATCTCCCCTGACGCGATCCGTACGGCCCCTCACGCGCGCGCCGACGCCCTGGTGGGGGTTACGGAGGTGCGCGCAGGTAGGGATCGCTGGCGAATCGAGCGAGATGGGTGGGTAGGGTTCCTCTCGCCTTGGCGCTTGGGTTCCGTGGAGAGCCGCCGCCGCCGCCGCTATTTGGAATTGCAGAGAAGGGAAGCGGATCCCTGACGAAACTTCAGCTGATTTTGGGACACTGATATATGGGTCTGATCTCACATGTACTCAGCTATTTTAGGAGATCCTAGTGTGCAGAGAAGTGGGGAATTGCTCGGCCAGAGAGGAGAGAGATAGAAAGACATATTTCATACTGTTGTTTGTAAATATAGTATAACTTATGTTCATAGGAATATGATACAAACCATAGATAATTTGGGAAGAAAAAAATTAGAAGAGAAGTAAATTTTGCAAATTATGTCAGGTGGAAGAGAGTGTGGAACACCTAATATTCAGATGTCTCATTACATAATATCTGTGGGCCGTGATGAGATGGGTTAGAATGATCATCCTACCCACCGGAGTGTTCAGGATTTTTATGAGAACTTTCTAACAAAGAGGGGTACTAGTTATCTTGATGTAATGTGGTTTCTGTTTGGTGCTATTGTTTGGACCTTATGGCTTACTAGAAATGATTGTGTTTTTAATAATCTTGTTATTTCTTCTCCCCGTGCTGTCATTTATAGATTACTTTCATTTTTACAGCATTGGATGGTGGTGGTGCTAGCGGAGGAAAGACTGAGCTGGAAGAGTTGGTTGAGGCGATCAAAGCAAGTGTATCAGGAACTGACAACGGTGAGGGTGGGATGAAGAAGTAGAAAACATGTCCCATCTCTGGATGTGTGATAGACGGTCGGTTGGTTTTCTGATTGATGAGGGACAATCTTCTGGAGAGTGCATGTCTGGGAGCTTTGATGATCTGCTAAACTTGTAATATGTGCGGTCTTTCTATGCTGCTGGGCGTTTTGTGTAGATGAAACGGTCTGGTAATCTCCGCTAGGGAGCTTTTGTCGTATGTATGATCCTCATGGTGGATCTGAAAACTTCTGTAATCTGGTAACCCCATCAAATTGCTTTCTTAAAAAGGGAAGTCCTTTGGTCTAAGAGAGATGGAAAGAAGAGGAATGACGCAAGAATTAAAAAATTGAACCCGGTCCAAAAAGATTTTTTCTTCTTATTTTAGCCTTTTAAAAATATTTTTTGAGAAATAAACCCGACCATTTTTTTTTAAATTTGGTCATTTTGAGTCCCGTTAATCCTTCTGACACGACTTATGAAGGAGTCGTGCTAGTGCACCTGCCGCGATTGGCCTCCACGGTGGCACCCGTCGTGCCACATTGATTCAGTCATGCTAGAGCAGTGGGCGTGACTCATGTACAAGTCACGCCATATGAAGTGGCACGACTCAGTCATGCCGAATGATTTGGCGTGACTGATGCGCATAAAAGGCTCACGACACTTCTTTCTCTTTCTTCCTCCTCTTTTTCTTTCTCCTCATCTCTTCGGTTGCGACGGCTCCATTGACGATTCTTGAGTTTTCTCTTCCATATGAAGTCTGCGGTGCCCAAAATCGCCTCCATGAGTTGATATCATGATCCTATTGAGTACGTATGTCATTTTTATCGTCCCATTTGATTGTATTTCAAAATTTCTGTTTGGATGAACTCATGTGGTAGGGTTTCAAAATTAATTCAATGTACTTGTAATTAGTATGTATTGCATATGTTGTATCGATGAGTAGTTTTGATTGCATTGAGTTGTTATGTCAAAAATCGGTCGCATTGTCTAATAATAGATTTCTTACAAGGTTTAGGGTTTAGTTACTTATTTAGTTGTTATGTCAAAAATCTCTATGTAATTGAATTGGTAAACACCCTATGTAGAGTTTGAAAGTTTTGATATGAATTTTCATATGCGGTATGACATAAATAGTGCTTTGTTTTTATTGTTGCCATGTTGTATGATATGAATTTTGAAGGCTAGTAAAAACTTATCCAAAGACACATTTAGAAGACGCTCTCGTTCCTCCGCCTCATCTCATTCCGAGATGTGACCACGATGAAGAGACTCATGTTAAGCAATCTAGATATCCGATGACAGTCGTTTGTCCTTACTATTGTTGTCCCTATAAGATTGTGAGTATTAATTTTTCCTCTTTGATTCGATTAATTTGAACTTCCAATCACCTTGTCAATGCTATTGATAGAAGAATTCATTTTGCAAAATGAGGATCAGTGTAGTTCTTCTAGTGGATTGATAGCCCTGAGATGTGAAACCCACAAATTCTTCTATTTCTGTATGATAGAGATAAGTCTTTTCCGTATCACAGCTTTCAGCGTTGTGTTCCCCCGCCACCAAATTCACCTCCAATGACAGATGAGAAGGAGGAGGCAACTACTCATCATGTCTCTCACCCACCTTTGTGTAAATGCAGGTACCGTTCTGAATTAGTGAACCACCTACCGGGTTGGATTACACACAATTTTGGCATTGTCCTATTCCTTTATAGGTAATAGCACATAAAAGATGTTTATCCCTTGTTGTGATGAAAGTATTGATTTTATATAATTAACATTGACTTATAATGTGTTTTGTAACAAGCGAGGATGTGATTTCAATTTACTTGTTTATGGTCCTAGGTCTAATTGATCGGAAGACGTAGAGATATTGTTATCTTTGGATTTAGATGATTTATCATGTCACCATGCTCCGCATCTACTCTGTCAATGTGGTGTCCCAGCTTGAAAGGGGGTGGTGCCCTCAAAACTTGGTTATGGCTACTTCTAAGGCAATGTTGTTGGTGAGGATGATGCATGAGTGAGTTCATATTGACAAAGTTTTAATTAGTCATTTTGTTTGTCGTTAATGACTTGTGACATGTCTTTGTCGGCAGCATACAAAACGGTGTGATTGGGAGACGTTCGAGGGTCACGAGGATTTTCTTGATGAGGTTCGAAGGAAATGAGCTAAGCTTGGCAAGAGAATGGTTTATGAAAATAAGAAGGAAATGTGTAAAATATATTTGAATGAGACACCGGGTTGGATTCTTAGAACAATTAAGAGAGAGTTGAATTTGTTTGATCTATCAGGCAATAAAACGTTGGAAGACTTGCAAGATCGTCACGATACGGCCCTGGCATACTAGAGATAGAACTGTCAGCATGGTGTGATTACAACTTATTAGCAGTAGCCCACTGTTCATCATACTCAAGTTTTGTTGGTTTCCTATCTTGCCGAGTCTTTCTTTCATTTGATGGTAACATGCTATTCATATGTAATGCTGAGGTATCATGATTGTTTGATCTTTCCATTTTGACGCCTTCGGTGACCATTTACTTACAAAGTTCCTTTTGCTTTTTGTTGTTGAAAAGGTTCGAATATGGAATATGAAATCAGTGCATACGAACGTGGCCAACAATGATCCCAGCCAAAGGATGATGCTAGCCACAATGCGAGACCATTTTGGCAAGGTAAACTATGTGAGATGGGCCAAGCATGGCCGTTATCTTGCTTCTGGATCAGATGATCACGTTATATTAATTCATGAGTGCAAAGGGCTGGTTCTAGAACATCTGAGTTTGGGAGTGGAGAACCTCTAGATGTAGAAAATTGGAAGGTTGTCATGACTTTGAGAGGGCATTCTGCAGACGTGGTAATTATCTTCCAAAATTTGATCCCGCCTCTTGTGTTTCTGCCCTATTTCCAAAAGCCTGTGTAGAAATTGATCTAGCTCTTATTATTACCTTTTGTGATCTTTACTGTTTTTGTCACAGGTAGGGGTCTCAGGCGAGTCAGTTGGCACACTGTGGCGTAGGTTGTATTGAAAGGAGGTAGCTGGTCGAGGGACTGGACCTTGTCGGGGTGGAGGAGCCGTGGTGGCACCGCACCATTGAGGCAAGATATACAAGGTTGTAAGCCAGGTAAACACTTCGATGCCCTCTCCCCTGCCCCTCCCCCCGCCCCCCCTGTTTGTAGTCCACAGGGAGGTTATACATGGAAACTACTCAATCACCCAAAATAGTAACTTAATCCATGGTTATTTGCCAATTAAGCTCCTGCATTAATAACTAAATCCCTGATTATTTGGTAATTATGCTCCTGCCTAAATGACTGAATTATTATGCCTAATCAAGGCTAATTAGTTGCCCCTTCTGGAGTAACCTTGCTGGCGCCTTCCTTCTTGCACCGGTAGGTTAGGCCCACCATCACATCTCTCTCCCCTGCTCATCCTCGAGCTCGAATGAGGGGAGCTCATTGCGGAACATGTCAAGCTCGACCCAAGTGGCTTCTGCCACCGGCTGACCGGTCCAGCGGATGAGTAGCTCTTGAACGCCCCGAGCCAGGCGCCCTTTGATGACTTCAGCCAGCTGAGGGCACACGCGACCATGGTGAATAGGCGGCAGCATGCCCGGTGCAGTCGGTGGCGCGCCATGATGTGGCTTCAAGAGCCCGATGTCGAACACGTCATGCAGATGGGTGCCGACTGGAAGGTCCATCTTATATGCCACAGTGTCCACTCGAGCTGTCACCTTGAATGGCCCATAGAAGCGTAGACCCATCTTGCTTCTGCCCCAGATGTCCAGCGAGGCCACCAGACGGTTCAGGAGGCGCAGCCAAACCCAATCACCAACCTAGAATTCTGGTTCTCTGTGCTTGTTGCCGTAGTTGGCCTGGTAATACTATTGTGCTTGCTCGAGGTGGTCGCAGATTTCGACCAAGAATTCATCACACTCAGTCAGTTGCTGAGCAACGGCCAGAACCCGCGCAGTGCCTGACTCGTATGGCCAGATGACTGGTGGATCACACCCGAAGATGACGTGGAACGACGAGGTGCAGATGGACGCATGGTATGCTGAATTGTAGTAGAAGTCGGCCCATGGAAGCCATTGCAGCAAGTAGCGCGGCTGGTCCCCGGTGAGGCAGCGGAGGTACATGGTGATGACATTGTTCTTGGACTCTAACTGACCATTCGATTGAGGGTGGAAGGTCGTGGACATGTGGAGCTGGATGCTTGCCAACTATAACAGTTCATGCCAAAAGTTGTTGGATCGCGATCACTGATGATGGAAGTCAGGACGTCGTGTAGGTGCACAATGTCGGTGAAGAACACACGTGCCACCATGATCATCGTATATGGGTGCCCCAAGGCGATGAAGTGGGCCGCTTTAGAGAAGCAATTCACCACCGTGAGAATCACAGACCTGCCATTGACCTTTGGGAAACCCTCGACGAAATCCATCGTGATGTCTGCCCACACCGTGGATGGAATGGCTAAGGGCTAGAGCAGACCCGCAGGGTGCAGGTGCTTGGTCTTGTTCCACTGGCAGACGGAGCAGGCACGGACAAAATCTCAGACTAGATTGCGAGCGCCGGGGATGAAGAAGTCCGTGCACACCCAATGTAGAGTCTTCTGCGTCCCTTCATGGCCGTCACCGTGGGCACTGGCCAAGAGCTCAGCAATGAGCAGCAAAGAGGCGGGGACAAAGTTGTGACCATTGCAGGTGACCAAGCCATCCACCATGACCCATTTGTCATCACGTGCACCAGTTTCCACTTCCTGGCACAGGGCCACCGGATCGGTGTCGGAGGTGAATGTGCCCATCAAATCATCAAACAGTTTGAGTGACGGGCTGAACAGGGCTAATGCGAGAGCTTGAGCCTCCGTGTCCTGGCGTGATAGGGCATTCATGGTGATGTTCGTGGCACCAGGCTTGTACTCAACCCTGAAATCAAAGCCAAGGAGTTTGCTCACCCACTAGTGTTGGGGAATGGTGGACAACCTTTGGTTGAGATGGAACTTCATATTGTAGTGATCGGTCCACACCATGAATGGTCTCCCCTAGAGCGTGAGTAGAAAATAAAAGATATCTATTTTAGTTCTATCATCAGCTATGGGTTCAAATCTAAGAGATTTTAGATAATATTTCCTACCTCGAAATTTTCTTGTCGTACGGGCACCAATGACGGACGGCCTGCACAAGGCTGATCAGTTCACGCTCATACACCGCTAGCTTGCCGTGGCGGGCCGTGATCTTCCTGCTAAAGAAAGCCATCGACACATCCCCTTGGTGAAGGACGACACCGAAACCAGAGCTGGAAGTGTCACATTCGATGATGAACTCCAGTTCAAACACCAGTAGACGCATCCCTCGTGCCCTCCCTTATTTTTCTTTTCGACCCTCCGATGCTCGGTTGCGGGTGCGATGTCGAAGCCTCCAAACAACTATGTGTGGCGGTCACGAAGGTAGCTTCGCGGTCAGCTTCAAGCAAATTGTCGATCTTAGGCTAGAGATCCCCTATACTTATGCTTGACCATTCCTTCGGCGCGGCTCCCACATCCTCATCATGGCAAGAGCTAGCCTTCAAAAAAAAAGTGAGAGTTCATATGAACTAGATGAAGTTTTAATAAAGTCATCACGAGGGGTGTCCAGAACTATAACATCCAAATCCCACGCAAGTCCAGATCCACACAGAACCTATGCAGATTAAATACATCATTGAAGTTTACAAAAATCCCAACCACTAAGTACAACCCTAACCCTCCACACTCACACCTCAGTCTGGTCGTGGGCTTTAGATTCGTGGGAGGCTCCAGCTCTATCTTGTTCAACATCTTCCGCGGTGGCCATGGTGTCAACAGCTTCGTTGACCCTGACACTGTCCCCAGCACTGCTACATTCACCCTCAGCAACATCGTCTTGCTCATCACCAGCAGGTGTGTTGTCAGCCACCACCTACACCCAAGCCCCAATAGTTAGCAAAATTAAGCATCCCCCACATAACAAAAGTCATCAGAATGAAGCTTACCCGGTTATATTCTTCCAAGTGCTGCATACAGTATGGCAGCCCATGATTGGTCCACCACCTCTGCATAAGTTTCTCAGCTATCTTTCCAATGTCCGTTGGGATTTCATGCAGCAGCGAAGCATCACTGGAAGCAGCCAATCTCCGTAGCTCTGGCAAGTGCTCGCAACCAACCCCCGCAAGAATTTTCAAGATACTAGCCACCATGTAACAGATGATATTCTTATTGGCCTCAGTGAAGGTGCCGAGTAGTGCTTGTACCTCTCCATTAAACCAATCCAGGATACCTCCGACAGTCCTACCCGTATTTGAAATTGAAAACATTTAATTTAAACAATTACTAACTTAATCATCGGACTTGTCCGGTGTCTTACTGGACTAGTCCGGTAAATAGAAAATTTGCACTAATAAAAGTAGATCGGCTGACTAGATCTTGATTCTAGGTTAAGGGAGCCCTACCACAAGCTAGTAGAAGTAATTATAACAACAAGGATAGTAGCAGTAAATTGATTACAACCTAGAATCGAGAGAATTAAGTAACCCTAGGTCTAGAGCTCAAGAACACGAAGAACACAAGTATGCGGCGGAAATTAAATTGCAAGAGACATAAGATTTGTTCTCAAAGTTTGGTCAACCACAAAGGTTGCCTACGTCTCCATTGAGGAGCTCACAAAAAGCCAGGTTTTGTTCAACCCTAATCATTCCAAGTTACCATCAAGGCCAACCCAATGCTCACTATCAATCCTCACAAAGATGAGGGCAATACAAACTTTCCGGGACTCAACCACAATCCTTGGGAGCTCCTGGGCGACACTTAGCCATCTAGGGGATTGAATCCCCAAGAGTAACAAGCACGACGAGGTCATCGAGGGAGAGGGTGAGGTGCTCTTGCTTGAATTGGTGGCTCACTCAAGGGATCTCGAATCTTCTCTCAAGAATAAGAATCAAGATTTAGATCTTAGGGAGAGAGAGAGGAAAGCTCAAGCTTTGGATCTCAAGGGATCTTTTGATTTTTTTGAGTGGCTAACAGCCCTAGGGGGTAGGTGGGGGTCTATTTATAGTCCCCATCTCGAAAGAGCTCGGGGGGAGGGGAGATCTTTCACCAGACTAGTCCAGTGAGGTCACTGGACAAGTCCGGTGGAGCTCTTCAGAAGCCGGTGGAAGGTCTCTGGAGGCCGGTCTAGGCCGGATAAGATAGGCTGATCGGACTAGTATGATGTGGACCGGACAAGTCCAGTCGAATGCCTCTGGAAGCCGGTCTTAGGCCAGACTTATCCGGTCCATCGGACTAGTCCAGTACCACCATTGGACAAGTCCAGTGGGGCTTTCTAGAAGCTGGTCAGAGCCCTCTAGAAGTCGGCCATGGGCCAGACAAGTCTAGTGGAGGGACCGGCCAAGTCCAGTAACCGCCTCTAGAGTCCGGTCCAAACTCTCTGGAATCCAGTGAAACCTAAAAGAGATTTTTGGATGATTAATCACCTCAGCCTCTCACCAAACTTTTTTGATCTGTCCCTCTTGATAGTATGACTTTCCTATGACTCAAATAAAATATAAAAACTTCAATCTTTGACTCTTTGATCCATTTCTTTTCCTTCTCTTTTTGGTTAAATGTTGAACACTTGATAAAGGAAAAACTTCTACAAAACTCAATAAAGGGTTAGACTCCTAATTGTTTGTCATCACTCATCCAAAACCCACTAGGAGGCCTAGATGCACTTTTAATCTCCCCTGTTTTGATGATTGATGACAACCAATTGGAATTTTCAATAAGAGATAGAATATTGAGTTTTTGAAACTATATATGGTTAGCTCCCACTAGATGAGTGCATATGAGATAACATGAATAACATCACACTAAGATATGAACTTGAGAGCTTAATTATATACTTTTGCAAAAATTGTGGGGTGCCTACACATGTGTGAACATTGTGACAAGAGACCATGATAATCAATAAGCATCATATATCACAAGATTACAAGACATACAAGTTATATAAGCACATCACAATATAACACACAAGATAGATAAGGTTCATACAAGCCATAAGAGTAGTCTTACAAGTACACACAAATGTTTTTAAGACTCATGTCCACATGACCAACACATACTAAATAATAGTCTTACAAGCCAAATCCAAATGAAATGAACGACATGGATAGATAAAGATAGTCTTCTCCCCCTTTGGCATCAAGACATCAAAAAGTGAAAAGAAGGTAGTCACTCGTCATCATCCTTGTCACCCTCACCGTCATCCTTGTACTCACTACCAGAGGCAGCAGCGGCGGCGGCAGCCTCCATGGCCGCTATGTCAGTAGCAAAAAGTGAAGCGAAAGGGTCGCTGATAAGAGGAGGCTTGGGAAGAGGAAACTCATCAAAGTCGGCAATGTCCATGTGATCATTCTGGTGGTGCTGGTTGCTGAAGAGCATGTCCTAATGCTGGTGGGTGTCACGGCACCAAGCGAAGATATTCTTGAGTGCCCTCAAGATACCATCGAAGGAGGAGGAGGAAGAGGAAGCAGGAGGAGGGGCAGCAGCACCGGAGCATGTGGAGCTAGGAGCGGCCAAAGTGGAAGGAACATCCATGGTGATCATAGGAGCAGCCGGGTTCTGAGGCTTAAGATCTATGATCTCCTTGTCCTTGATGAAGTCGATGCCCGTGATCTTCTCTATCATAAACATAATCTATAAGGCATAACCACTGCTACGAAGAGTGTTACGAGAAATGTTGATGATCTCCTAAAGGATGAAGTCAAAGATGGTGAAGGGTCTCTGCTCCATATAGAACTAAATCAGGTTCCTCTCATA
The DNA here is from genome assembly GCA_008808055.3 of Sporobolus alterniflorus. Taxonomy (NCBI): domain Eukaryota; kingdom Viridiplantae; phylum Streptophyta; class Magnoliopsida; order Poales; family Poaceae; genus Sporobolus; species Sporobolus alterniflorus. The sequence continues at coordinate 6,264 of VSTD030000279.1, read as the reverse complement.
CTGAGGGCAAGCAGTAGCATCTCCAATCCTTGGAGTCAAAGTGGAATGGAGAGGCAGTGAAGAGTGTTGAGCTCCGGTATGAAATTTTTGTCTTGGGCGGATGAGCAACTGCACCTGGAGCATACATAAAGAGCATCTCTTTGGGCTTGAGAATGTTGAAAGAGTGAACTCTAGCCTCGGGCTCCATAGTCAACTGGTGTTCAAGTCCAAGTAAGCGAGCAAACATGTGGACTGTGATCTCATACACCTCACCGTCAGCCATCCACACAAGCTTTTGCCCATTAGCATCGAAGTACAAGGTGGAGTAGAACTGAGAAATAATCTCATCATTCCAGTCGTACTTGAAACTCATCATCTTTGTCATTTTGAGCTCATCACAAGTGACCTTGATTTTGTTGAAGACAGTGTGATGCCTTATAGCCATCCAATCCTAGTTTACCCACTTGGTTTCCACCACAGGCTTCTTGGCATAGCGATAGACTGAAGTGTACCAATCCACATGAAAATGAGACCAAAACTGCCGATTGGAACTTTGTTGGTCACACTCATACATGGGGTCACCACATAGCCTGTTGATGAGCTCTTACTTGGTCTTCTTTGAATACTTCTAAGGGATGCGATTAGTGCGCTCAATCAGAGAGTGGATCTTGAAGACCTCACGCTCATCCTCTTCTTCCTCGCTAGAATGAGAAGAGCGGTGGCACGAGCGAGGAGGAGGACCACGAGTCACCGTAGACTTGCTTGAGCGGTCTCACTTGGAGGTCCCGGCAACATCTTGCCCATGCTTGGTTGGCTTCTCACGACAAGGGTCCATCCTGAGATAGATAGAAGTCGAGGAGAAGTTAATCACAATGGAATGGATAAGGTTGAACAAAGAGTTGCAAAGTTAATGAATTTTGGAAACAAAACTGCTAGGTACCGGACAAGTCTGGTATAGGCCGAACTAGTCCGGTCTGAAATTCACCGGACAAGTCTAGTCTAAAACAGTTTTGAGACCAAAATCACTCAACTGCCACAAATTGATGGAAACAAGACATGGTAAGGCATAAGGAAGATTAGATACACCCTAGAAGCATCTACACATGAAGAGATAGGCTTGCATTGCAATGATTTTAAGGATTAGGGCAAAACTAACCCTAACCCTAGAAATTAAGATTTAACCATGGGAATTCGATGGGAGTGCGTCTAGGAAATCTCGGGCATGCTAGCATAATATGCACCAAAGGAAATCACAATGCACTTCATGGATTTGAAGGAATCGTAGATCATGTCAAGCACACTTGAGGAGTACCTTGAACCAGAGGAAATTCGGTGGGGACCAGATTCTTGGAAGAGAGGGGATGGATTCCCCTAGAAATCCACCAAGAACTGAAGGCAAAGCACAAAATCGCCTTGGAATCACCATATTCGCCGGTAGGAGGAGTTGGGAGGAAGGAGTCCAAATGAAGGGTCAAAGGCCGGTCAAGGGGTTTTATACCCAAGGCGCTGGACTTGTCTAGTTAAGGGGACCGGACTTGTCCGGTGGAGCCTGGACTGGACTTGTCCGGTGTAGGTTGGACTAGTCCGGTGGAAAAAGGATTTCCAGACTTGGAATAAATTCCAGAATAATTGACTATATATATTTTGGTTCTTAGACCATAATTTAGCACAAGTTGATTATGTGGACAAGGTTTTGAAATACTTTGAGCAAACATGGCGTGCTTGACAAGAAATAACCAAAAAGAAGACTAGCATGAACCTATAAGCAATTATAATCGACATAGAAGCAAGATATAAGATTTTCAATGAAACACAAGCTCAAAACTTGACAAATAAAGAAACATTTCAGATATTCAACCTTTCAAGGCACATTCCAAGAATTAATAATATTTAGTTCACTCCTAAGCTATCAAAATCTCTTCTCATCTAGGAGTTTGGTGAAGATATCGGCTAATTGTTCATTGGTTCTCACATGAGAAATAACGATATCCCCCTTGATGGCATGATCTCTCAAGAAATGGTGTCGGATATCTATATGTTTGGTTCTAGAATGCTCACAAGGGTTGTAAGTAATCTTGATGACACTCTCGTTGTCACATAGGAGGAAAACTTGGTTTATAGTGTAACCATAGTCCTTTAGAGTTTGTGGCATCCAAAGAAGTTGAGCACAACAACTACCAGCTGTGACATACTTCACTTTGGTCGTGGATAGGGCAACATAATTTTGTTTCTTTGAGGACCAAGATATAAGGGACCTACCAAGAAATTGGTAAGTCCCGGAGGTACTCTTCCTATCCACCTTGCATCTGGCATAACCTGCATCAGAATAATCGATAAGATCAAAATGGGAACCATTGGGATACCACAGTCCTAGGTTGGGTATTAGAACTAAATATCTCATGATTCTCTTAACCGCCCTCAAATGACATTCCTTGGGTGTGGCTTGAAATCTTGCACACATACACACACTAAGCATGATATCGGGCCTAGATACACAAAGACAAAGCAAGGAGCCTATGATGGAGTGATAAACCTTTTGATCCACCGATTTTCCACCCATATCAAGATCAAGATGTCCATTTGTACCCATGAGAGTCTTGATGGATTTTGCCTTGTCCATGCCAAACTTCTTGAGAATATCATGAGTATACTTGGTTTGGCTAAGAAAGCTCCATCTTCAAGTTGCTTGATTTGAAATCCAATAAAGAACTTCAACTCCCGCATCATAGAAATCTCAAACCTATTGGTCATGATCTTACTAAACTCATCATAAAAAGATTGGTTAGTAAAACCAAATATTATGTCATCGACATAAATTTGGTAAATGAACAAATCTTTGTCAACCTTTCTAGTGAAGAGAGTAGAATCGACTTTACTAATCTTAAAATCATTTTAGGTGAGAAAATCTCTAAGACATTCATACCATACTCTGGGAGCTTGCTTAAGCCCATAGAGCATTTTTATAAGAGTTCCATTCAAAACAGCGAATAACATCCACTTTTCAGTGAAGCAATCAGATTGTCCATGAATATTTTACAATCCAATTCATAGATTAAAAAAGTCAAGACCAAAACAAAACCAGCTGCTAATTGTTCTAGCTCTAGAACCATTGCTTTTTTAACTGCCATGATCTCATTCAAAACAAAATCAGCTGCTTGTTCCAAATCTACAAAAAAAAAATCATAACATGAGCTCTTCGAGTCAGGAGCAATGACAGCGTCCAAAGACGACAACATCATGAGAAAGTGTTGTTCGCGCGTGCGATATGAGAAAAGAAGAGAGAGCACGGTGACGGCGGCCGTAGTAGGTCATGCAGTGGGGATAAGCCAGGAAAAGAAAACAAAAGAAGAGAGCATGAGGGAGGTGAGATGACGCGAGAAAAAGGCAGCCAAGCGTTGTTCACGCGTGCGACGGGAGAAAAACTTTGGTCCAAACCAAGTTTTCAATACTCTAAAAAACTGCAGTATATATAAAATCAAGGTTTTGAAAACTAAGTATTTGAAGCAGCTACCAAACACCATATGGTAAAAAGTACCACAATATGTCAGGTGCTTATGACTTGCATGCACGATTGGCTTCGAATGTAGGTTATGAGTTTGATTGTTACCCTTAAAGGTTCGGATTCTCCTTTGATAGGTTTCCCTTTCTGCCAATCAGAAAACCCATTTGAGTTGCCCTAAGTCCATGTGGAGCATAATGCATATTACCATCTCCAGCTAGATCTTCACACAAATTTGGGACATGGCAAAATGTAATAGGGATAGGAAAAGGAACAACTTTTTATCGGAGCGGGCCTCAGATGATTTTGATTTGATTGATGAAATGGGTCATTCTTTTTTATAAGAAAAAATATTTTGTTGAGGAAAGATAATCTTAGAGTGCCAACTTTAATTAGGTCTAAGAGCATCACCAAAATTTTCCAAAGAAAAGTGCCCCTGAATCAAATTCTAGTCACGCGTTGAGATTTTTTTTAAAAAGAAAAGGGTATGGTTGTCCAACACACTACAACAATAACAAAACTTTCAGGACAGTCGGTTACAAGTGGCCAACAGTTTACAGTACATTTTTTTAATGTAAACAGGAGGGGTCGCCCCCTACTGCAATTTTATTAACAAAGAAAATGAATTTTCAAATACAAGAAGAAAAAGAGAAAGTAAAAAGAGATAAAAGAGTGCTATTGAAACATTGCTTCCATCCATGACTGAATACTCTAAGAGGTGGCATGCTTCAGCCGGTGAAGAAGCCATTTTAGCTCTTGAGTGAAGATTCATCTGCATCTTTCCAGGTGGGATGTTGTAAAAAATCCAGCCATTTTGACATTGTCAAATACTCCAGGACATGAGAATGATGATTTCCAATGCACCCATTCTATTCACTTGCTATTTTAGTCTCATGACTGTCCTAAGGGGGCAGTTGATCTGAGGTGCAAGAAGTCCAATCATTGACCGGCAAGCTCTTACAAAATGGCATATGAGGAATAGGTGATAAGTTGTTTACAGTACATTTAATCAGTTATATTCCAAAACATGTGGCTAATGATTTTGTAGGGATTTAGTGATGGAACTGTTGGCCATCTTCTAAAATCTGACGGTAAACATTCAAATTCTTGTACCAAGAGCTCCGAAAAAGGTCCAAATTTTTTTATGCCCCCAAATCCAGAACCAAGTGCAGTCATAGACAAGGATTGCATGTGATGACCTTTATCCAAAATACCAATTGTTGCAGCTGAAATTGGTGCACCTAGAAAATTCTGAACATACTGGACTGAGAAAAAGGCTCAGATGATTACTGATAGAGGTCAACCCAGCAAACAAAGCCCACTATAAGAAAGGGCCCGATTAATTTGGCCTGATACATCCTACATAAAATGAAAAAGCGGCAAGTTTTCAACAACAGTCAACAACACATTTTATATGAGTTCTGTTACTGTGTTTCTGGAATATCTGGGAGGTATTTGGAGGTATCTAATATTTTTTTAATCTCAGTTATTAATTTTTATTACGTCATTAATAAATTAATAATTTTAGTACCTGGTCCATACTAATTTATTACTGGTCTACCACTTAAAGTACCTCCCTGTTTTTAACTATTAGATCTAGATAAATGAATGAATGACGTTGATTGTACACACTATAGTAAAACTCATTACTGCATCATCTTGCTGGTAATTACATGATAATGTAGCAGTACCAAACTGAAGATTTCAAATCCGCTACCGCAAAAAAAAAACTTGCAAATAATAACAATAATAATTTCTCTCTAGCGCCAGAACTCAGTGCTAAATTGTTCTATATATATGTAGAGTGAGCTGTCAAAGCCAGACCATTTGATCTTATCTCGGGCATAGATAACCCTGAAGGTAACTGCTCCTGTAAGAATTTTATGCCCCCTTTGGCAGGGCTCTATGGAACTGATTCTCAGATAAAATCAGTGGAGCTTTACCAAACATTATTTTTCAGAAGAATTGATTATTGATTATGAGAAGTGATCTAAGGAGATGAGAGCTGAAGAAACTAGCTTATCCTAATTCTAAGAAGTGATACTCTATTCCATTTCTAAAATGTATCCTAGGGAATAAAAAGAATCAATTTTAGTCCTAGAATCACTTCTCACATAAACTCACTCCCAGAGAAGCTCTATCAAACTGGCCCTAATCTGGATGTCATGTGGAAGGTACCTTTCTACTATTTATGTACTCTTCTATTCTCATCTTACTACTGCATTCGAAGGATGCAATGTCGGGCTATAAAGGTTTGCAACATTGTACAACTGGACCGACATTGCATCAACGACACTGGAATTGGCAAATAGCAATGTCGGGCACACGTACGAACACGGTGTCAAAACCTACATTGTGAATATGGCTTGACGAAGGAGACGACATATATATAGGCGACCATTATTGTCGGTAAGGATGACATCAACAAAGACCGGCATTGTGGATCATACTAGTGTCGATCAGGTTGACGTCAACAAGACTGACTCTGATATATTAGATATAAGTGTTGGTCATTGATGATGTGATCACCGATCGACCCTAGTATATAATATACTAGTGTCGGTCGGTGCATACGTCAGTGTGATCGACACTGGTTTCTAGTGCCACCCTCCAATGTCATTTTCCACGCCGACGTTATTTGTGCTTGACACTGGTATGTTTTTACTAGTGTCAGGCTGTATGGTGGAAGAGCATCTTGACACTGTATAGTGTTGACTATTTTTGATACCCTACATTGCTGAAAAATAGCAAACAACATTGAAGGCTCGTTTTGTAGTACACTGATG
>VSTD030000278.1:0-17315 GCA_008808055.3 Sporobolus alterniflorus | reverse complement strand
TTTACATAAAAAATATTTTTTATTCTAATCTCTCGCCTTTGTTTCTAATTTACAAAATCTAATTTAATGGTTATTTACTCTCATTTTCTTCTCTTTTCTAGATGATGAGGAAGTTGGCAGTGAGAAAGCATGTTTGTGCGCCACTGTGATGTAACGCCGTGCCTACCGAGTCTCACAGCCATGGCCAACATGCTAGCTATTTCCCGAGGACACTACGGACACTACTCTCATCATTGGGATATGGCGAGCCCCTGCTCTTGATTGAAACCCCAAGGTTGCTTCGTGGGAGCTCATACCTTTGGCGTGCACATGTGGTGATATATGAGAAGTCCACAACCAATCGTATCCATCGCATCCACCAAGTGATTGAGGCTTCCGCACCAAGGTGGATGTTCAAGGGAGACATGAAAGATGCTGCACGATAAGCTTTGGCCATTCTACGACATGAAGATGATGATGAAATAGAGCATTTGCAGTACCGCCACTTCCTGAGCCGTGCCTGAGAAGGAGTTTAAGCCGTGGTGATGCCTACGGGAGATCATGACCGCATTGGGTGCTTCGGCGACCAAGTGAAGCTGACTCATGCCTTGGTCTGAGATCTTGATGAGGCCATCAAGGAGGCCAAACTGCTAGGAGATCATGGAGAGGAAGCAAGCCAGAAGATCACGGAGCTGGAGGCCCTGTGCAAGAGGCTAAGGGAGGATGATCAGAAGCTGAGAGAGGAGAAGACCATCCTGGAAGGAATGGTTGAGTCTTGTTATGCATTGATCATGGAGATGGCTGAAGAGTATGGACTCAACCGTATGGGAGAGAACAACGATGATGAGGATGAGGATGACGACGATGAAGGGAACGCCGCTGCACCCCCTGCTCCTGCACCACCTACTGCTATCAATGAGGAAGACCCCATGGAGATGGTTCCTGAGCAAGAGGGCCTTGAGGTGCATGTAGTTGTCTTGGCAGATGTAGAGCCTGAGTTGCCGCAGTCCCGCCTCTTCAACATGATCATGAGGGACTACGAGAGTCCATCAAGGGTGATTGATGATCCACATGAGTTGGATGATTTGGACGACTTGGATGACCCGACCGAGGCCGACTATGACATGGATGAGTGGTTCCCCGAGGATGGAAGTAATGATCGGGATTGAGACGTCGAGTCTAAGTCCTTATGTTTAGGATTAACAATAATTCTTTAGGATTCATTTAGCTAATCGATTTGTAATTCATAATATTCATTTGTGAGGATTCGTTTGCTTTGATTAGTGATGCTCATATTTGATTTGGATCTTTGTTTGATTATCGGTGTGTTGTGAGGCTCGTCACGCAACTACGCCTTAATCAACTATTTTTATAAATAAATAAAGTTAGTATAAATTGTTTAGTTATCTCCTATCTTTTTGGATTTGCCACTATTCCTTTACCCCTGCTATCGTTCTTTTGGGTATTCTCTATCTTATCAATGCTCATACTTTAGATGGCCAACACAAGGAACTGTATCACCACCAACAACACTAAGAACAATGGGGAGAGCAACAACAACAATGACGCTAACCCACCACCACCCTATCCGTCTACTCTTGAGCAAGTGCTGGCTATCCAAGAACAAATGCTTCAGACCATGCAACAAACCATAGTCAACATGCAAGCTGCTCAACCTCAAGCGTCACCACCATCATTGAGGGATATGCTTAGAGATTTTCAGTGCACTAAGCCACCGACCTTTTGTCATGCTGTGGAGCCAACGGATGCAGATGACTGACTCAAGTCTATTAAGAAGTTGCAAGTGGTGCAATCCAACAATCGTGAGAGGGTGCTGCTAGCCTCTCACCAACTTTTTGGTACTGCAGCTGACTGGTGGGATGCTTACGTGGAGGCTGACTGCATCAACTGGCCAGAATTTAGAGCTGCATTTCGTGCACATCATGTTCTCCAAGGAGTTATCAAGCTGAAGAAGAAGGAATTTTAGGATCTGAAACAGGGGTCCATATCTATGAATGAGTATGTTCTCAAGTTCACTCAACTGTCTCTCTATGCTCCGCATGAAGTTGACACTGATGAGAAGAAGCAAGATTATTTTCTGAATGGACTGAATGTTGGGCTGGCCTATGATTTGGAGGCCTAGCACTTTGAGAACTTCCAAGGGGTGCACAAGGCTCTTGTGATGGAGTGCAAGCCTAAGTTGGTGCGTCAGCATCATCCAGGTAGTAGCTCCAGACCATGTGTTGGGACGTCTTTAGCTGGACTTGTGTTCCATCCTGCTCAACCATTGTTTCAGTCGAGACCACACCTAGCTGGACAAGGATTCTTTACTCTGTAACGTCAAGTCATTCAGCGCCCCAACAATTTCTAGATTCCTACTGCTGGTAGTCAGAATGTTTAGAGGACCCAAGCTGCTCAAGACCCAATGTAGGCTGAATGGAAGTGCTATGCTTGTGGAGAGAAAGGCCATCTTACCAATCAATGCCCCAATCCGTTCCCACGCCTGAATAAGCCCGTTACAACTACACCTGACCCTACCCGTGGAGCCAACTCAGTTTCTGTTGCGGCTAGGCAAAACTATGCTCGTGGGAGAGTCAACCATGTTGTTGTGGAGGAAGCCCAAGAAGCTCCAGACGTTGTCATTGGTATGTCTTTCGTCAATGACATTTCTGCAGTTGTGCTATTTGATTCTGGAGCATCGCATTCTTTCATATCTGCTGTATATATTGAGAAGCATAATCTACCCCTACCACGGCTAAAGTGTCAAATGATAGTTAGTTCTCTGGTGGGAGATATGTCCATAATGCAGTTATGCTCGAATGTGAATCTTAAAATAAGGGGGTGGACTTTATCGCCAACCTCGTTGTCTTGGAATTGAAGGACATTGATGTCATTCTTGGAATGGATTCGTTGATTAAGCACATAGTACTTATCAACTGTGCCAAGAAGTCTATCAAGTTGATTACCCCGAATGAGAAGGAATTGGAATTTGTCGCAGAGACAGTAGTCACTGCCAAGGGTGTTGCCAATCGTGCGAAGGTGAACCAATTGACTGCTAGTCAAGGATCTAAGGTTCTAGTGGTTAGTGAATTTCCTGATGTCTTCCTCGAGGAGTTGCCAGGTATGCCACCTGACAGAGACATTGAGTTTGTGATTGAATTGATGCCTGATACTGCACCTTTATATAAGAGTCCCTATAGGATGGCTACTTTAGAGTTAGCCAAGTTAAAGGAGCACATTAAGGAGTTGCTAGAGAAAGGATTCGTCCACCCTAGCTCATCCCTGTAGGGTGCCCCTGTGATTTTTGTCCCAAAGAAGGATGGTACTCAAAGGTTATGCGTGGATTATTGTGCCCTAAATGAGGTTACCATCAAGAACAAATATCCGCTGCTTAAGATTAATGATCTATTCGATCAACTCCATGGTGTGTGAGTGTTCTCCAAGATTGATCTTCGATCATGATATCATTAGCTGAAGATTGCATTCGTTTTGAGGTATGGTCTGTACGAGTATACGGTGATGTCATTTGGATTAACTAATGCACTGGCCTACTTTATGTATCTCATGAACAAGGTTTTCATGGAGTATCTGGACAAGTTTGTCATGGTGTTCACAGATGATATATTGATCTAATCGAGAAGTGAAGAAGAGCATGAAGAGCTTCTCCGTTTGGTTTTGCAGAAGCTTGGAGATCATAGGTTGTATGCCGAGTTGAGCAAGTGTGAGTTTTGGTTGAAGCAAGTTGCCTTCTTAGGTCATATCATCTCGAAGGGAGGAATATCTGTGGATTCAATCAAGGTTCAAGATGTATTGGGATGGAATGCACCTACAAGTGTTGGCGATATTTAGAGTTTTCTTGGATTGGCTAGTTATTATCGGAGGTTTATCGAAGGATTCTTGAAGATAAGTCAGCCCATGACCGAGTTACTCGAGAAGGACAAGAAGTTCAAGTGGACACCAACCTGGGAAGCTAGTTTCCAGGAGTTGAAGAAATGACGGATGACCGCTCCGATATTAGTGATGCTCGATATGGAGAAGTCATTCTCTATCTACTGCGATGCGTCAGGACAAGGATTATGATGTGTACTCATGCAAGATGGTGACATGGTAGCATATGCTTCATGATAGCTGAGTAAGAATGAAGTGAATTATCTGACTTATGATTCAGAGTTAGCCGCTATAGTCCACGCTCTCAAGATTTGGAGGCACTACCTTATGGGACAGAGATGTGAATTATATATGGATCACAAGAGTCTGAACTACATTTTTATGCTATCGGACCTGCACCTTAGGCAAAGGAGATGGTTGAAGCTTATCAAGGATTATGATCTTGGAATCAACTATCATCCTGGGAGGGCTAATGTAGTAGCCGACACTTTGAGTCAAAGGTCCCATGCAAATCACTTGGTAGTAGAGATTATACCATCCAAGTTATGTCACGAGTTTGCTAAGTTGAAGATAGTGGCTAATACTGAAGTCGTGAAGATGGAAGTAGGTTCTAGTCTGCTTCAAGAGATTCGTAGAGGTCAAGTGGAAGATGAGAAGATCCAAGAGATAAAGCACAACATCAAGGAAGAGAAGTCGCCTGGTTTTTCGGAGGATGATCAAGGTGTGTTGTGGTACAAAGGAAGGATCTGTGTGCCTAACATCAAGGAGTTGAAGGACAAGATACTTTGTGAGGCCCACGAGTCTGCTTATTCTATTCATCCAGGAGGGAATAACATGTACCATGATCTCAAGGCCACTTATTGGTGGTATGGTATGAAGAGAGATTTTGCTGAGTATGTTTCTCTTTGTGACACTTATCAGCGAGTCAAAGCCAAGCATCAATGACCTGCTGGATTGCTGCAGCCGTTGCAAGTGCCTGAGTGGAAGTGGGAAGAGATGGCCATGGATTTTATAGTGGGTTTGCTGAGAACTCAATCGGGATACGATTCCATTTGGGTGATTGTAGATCGACTCACTAAGGTAGCTCACTTTATACCTGTCAAGACCACCTACTCTAGACCACAGCTGGTAGAGTTGTATATGTCGAGGATAGTTTGCCTGCATTGAGTGCCGAAGAAGATTGTATTTGATAGAGGGACTCAATTTACTTTGAAATTCTGGGAGAGGTTTCATGAAACATTGGATACCCAATTGCACTTCAGTTTTTCTTATCACCCTCAGACTGATGGTCAGATTGAGAGAGTTAATTAAATTTTAGAAGATATGCTGAGAGCTTGTGCTCTGCAATATGGAAGAAGTTGGGATAAGAGTATGACATATGCCAAGTTCTCTTACAACAATAGTTAACAAGAGAGTTTGAAAATGGTGCCATTTGAGATGCTATATGGCTGAAGGTGCCAAACCCCATTGTTTCGGAGTGAGACTGGAGAATGGAAGATTTTTGGACCTGACATATTGCAAGAAGCCGAGAAGCAAGTTCGTATGGTGAGAGAGAATTTGTGGATTGCACAATCAAGACAAAAAAGCTACGCCGATCATAGGAGAAGTGAGTTGAGCTTTGAAATCAGAGATTTTGTGTACCTCAAGGTGTCACCTATGAGAGGTTTGCACTGATTCAAGGTATGAGGCAAGCTCACACCAAGGTTCATTGGATCATTCAAGATTATGGAGAAGAGAGGTGAAGTAGCTTATCAATTGGAGCTGCCTCCACAGTTGTCAGATGTGCACGATGTGTTCCATGCCTCTCAATTGAAGAAATATTTGCGCGTGCCTGAAGAGCAAGTACCAATGGAAGATTTGGATGCTAGTGAAGATCTTTCATACCAAGACACCTGAGAGAGTCACCCGGAACAAGAGGATCAAGATGTGCAAGGTGCAATGGAGTCACCATACTGAAGAAGAATCTACTTAGGAAAAAGAAGAAGAGTTAAGGGCAGAGTTTCCAAGTTTGTTTTCCGATCTATCCGAATCTCGGGGATGAGATTCATTTTAAGGGGCTAGGTTTGTAACATCCTGTTTTTCGTAAAGAAATAAAACCATAGAAATTATCTATTTAAATAAATAATTATGTTTGTTGCATTTCATTCTGATGCATATTTTCTTTTATAATGATGTGTGCCTTTTGTTCTATTTTTTCAAATAGGATTCATTCAAACTTTAAAACGTAACTAACATCAAATTAGTTTCTCTTTTTAAAATTATTTTGGAAATCAAAAGATTTCCCTATTTTCTCTATGGCCTTGGTCCGAAAACACCGAGCCACTGACCCATCCTGGCCTGCCCATTATTGCCTTGTGCACAGCTGAAGCGACCAAGCGAGCTAGCCCCGGTTGTCATGGCGGTCAGACCGCTTGGGTCTATTCCCCAACCGAATCGGATTTTCCTGTTAGGAAAGTTTCGATCCCCTATCGAATCCTATCCCTAAAATCACGGTTTCTAGTTGGTTTAAGCCAACATTTCGGCAGAGTCCACCTTGTCTATGAGTAGATTGAAGCCCCCTATAAATAGAAGCTTTCCCCGTGCGTTTGACCCCAAACCGAGCCGCTTTTTGCCATTGCCGCCGCCACCGTCGAAGCAGAGTCTCTCGTGTCGATTAACCGCTTGGAGGAGGAGCCCCCACCTACATCATCACCGTTGGAGCAGTCCTTGCAGCCGGAGCACCACCGGAAGGAGCTTCTGTTGCCATTGAAGACCGGCCAAGCCGCACCGTTGCCGCTAGCTCTCCATGGACCGATTCCATCGCTAAAGCTGAGCAAAACGGAGCCCCCTAGTCGCCTAAATCACATAGGAAAAAACACCGTTGCATTTGGTGCCTTGTAGGCCAAGCTTGAGCCCTTAAACCGCTGGCCATGGAGGAGGCTGTGCCCCTGTTCGGCCCTGATCGAACCAGTGGAGAAGAAAGAGCCAAAGCCATTGAATCTCAGATCAACGGTCTAGATTAGAAGCCAAATAACTCTTCGTTTTAATAAAATCTTGACCATCCATCTTTAGATCGAGGGCCCAGATTAAACCGAGGTTTTCTTTAGTAAAATAAATCAGTAAACATTAGGAAATTCTGGATTTCTGTAATTTCGCAGTAAAACCCTCCCAATTTAATCTATTTATGATTTAGTCCCTGTTTTTACTTACCCGCTAATTGGAACCTTCATAACTTTCAAACCGTAGCTCCGATTTTGGTGATTCTTATGCTCATGCATTCATAGCAATGAGTAGCATCTTTTGGTACTGTTTGTTTAGACATTAGGTACTATTTGATATACTGTTTATTTATTTGCTTGTATTGCTTATTTCTGATCGCTATCGTTAGGCGCCGACGACTTTAGGAATCTTCAAGAGCTCGATGTTTAAGACTTTGAGCAGTAGCTAGCAGGAGAGTAATGCAAGTGACCCTTGACCATATTGATCCTATGTGCTTTCTCTCTCTCATTCACATATTGGCCTACATGCTTTAATATTGTTACCTAAGCCTCATCCTTTAGGAATATGGATTCATACTTGGTTAGTTATGCTTAGCCATGCAGTCATGAGTGTCATACAAGTCTTCCATCTTTACGATGTTGAGTTTGGCTTATGTCTTAGTGTGAGAGATGTGGTCTCCCATCCATCGAGATATGATTTGACCCTGTGAGGATCGATGTTGTGGTTTAAGCAATGGTTGGAATAGTGGAGATGGTTAATACCGTCATGGCATGTGCTGCTCAAATTTGCTAAGGACCGAATCTTAGGAGTACACACCCTAGGACAACATGTGCCACCACATGTCCGATATGGAGCAGTTTGCTTACTAATTAGGAATACTATAGGTTGTGTGTCTTGCTCGGAGGAGTGGAAATTGGCATGGTGATTTGCCCTGTGGGGGAAACCTTAGCACGACAAGCGGGACCTATAGGGTAAACCATACCAAAGCATGACATACTCCTGTGGTAGACCTTTGTAATGGCATGTAGTGATATCTGGGCCATACATCAAAGGAATTGTAAGAATGGTAAAAAGGAGGTTTTCTAGTCACTTAGCTAGTGATGAAATAACTACTCGTGGGTACAGGGCGCTACCATTGTAAAGTGTACAATTATCATGATACCCGAGCTTGCAGTTACAAGCGGTCCGGGATACTCTCTAGATTAGTTGGTTTGTGTGTGGAATGGTCTAGTTTTTGGCTTAGCCATGTGATCTATAGAACCCCCTTGTGGATCACGTTGTTTGGTATACTTTTTAATACAACTTAATTGTGTAGTTTTAGCCAACTTTAAACTTAGAAAGTAGGTGCTAATAAATTATGAGTCATGTATAGATGCATTTCTGCTTACAACATTGTTACCTTATTTACCTTGTTATTACCCTTTGAATATCATTTTATTCCTGCACTTGTTGAGTACCAACCATAAGTGTACTCAACCTTGCTATTTCCCCATGCTGTACAAACCCACTGCTTAGAAGGTAAAGATGGGTATGAAGAATTCTTCGATGAGGAGTTCTATTCTATGCACTACCCCAGTTGTTGTTCCCATGGTGTTATGGAGTCTTCAGCTGTTCTGCTTCGCAAGAGAGTCACTTTACTTTTTAGAGACAATATTTATGTAATAAATATACTTTATTCATGACATTTGGCTATCTATGAACACTTTAAGTCTGTGTGTGTGGAATAAATGATCCTGGGCACACATGCGATGAGTACTTGGTTTTGCTTGCAAAATCAGATGTGACATGTGCCGCCTATGGGCGACACCACCCCAAGCTCAACTGGCAATGACCAACTGGCAGAGAACAACTCTGGGATCGGTCTCGGACGCTTCACAAATAGATTAGCAAGATCGAGTGGCAGGGCAAGCAGGTTCGCCGCATGCATGTACACAACGCTTTGGCCTCTAGGGTCATCATAGATCAACTCACGCCCCTGTTGCGTAAGGTCAGGGAGGAGGTAAATGCGTGGGTCAAGTGTCTTCCTGCAATGCTTGATGCTAGTATAATGATGTACCCGCCCCTTCACCGAGGTGACGGAAGTCGAGGTCAAGACCCTGACCATAGCCAGAGCCCGCGTGGGGACTCGGCTAGTAGCATATCGCTCTCTTTGGATGAGCGCATCTAGGGTCATGGTGCAGAGGACCTTCAGGACGTCATTCGTACAAGGGATCTACGTGACAGGATTGAGAACCGTCACCAAGAACAAGATCGCGCCGAATGTTAACACTGTAATGAGAGGGACTATGATTATCATGGCCCTTACTACAACTAGACCCACCGACGTCGTTCTCTGGCTAGAGGATGTAATGAAGTGGGGATCAAGCCTTTCTCTCGTGATTTGAAGAGGGTGCCTTGGCCTCTGAACTTCAAACCATCAGGGATTGAGAAGTGCAATGGGTCAACCAACCCAATTGAGTGGCTCAAGGTATACCAGCTCACCATCAAGGTCGCTGGAGGGGACTCCTACATCATGGCAAACTACTTGCCCATCTGCCTATCATCATCAGCCAGGACATGGCTCATGTGGCTTCCCACAGGATTGGTCCAATCATGGTTTGACTTGTGCCGGTAGTTCATCAGCAATTTCTGGGCCACGTGCGCATGACCAAGAGTCAATTGGGACCTGGCCAGTGTTGTGCAGAAGAAGGGAGAATTTCTCTGGGAGTTTATACAAAGGTTCTGCAACAAGAGAAATATCATCTCGGAGGTCGACGACAAATCCATCATCATGTTCTTTAAGAAGGGACTCATGGACTCATCTTTTATCCGCAAGCTCACCATGAAGAATCTTGGGATGTCTGAGGAGATATTGGCCATCGCCAACAAGTATGCCCTGGCCAAGGAGGCGACCCTCGACACCAGAGAGTAGAAGAAGGACAAGGAGCTGGGTCATTCGAATCAGCCGAGCACCTTGAAGAGTAATGACAAGAACAGTGAGTCGGACCACTCCGTAACTAACGTAGAGCGAATGTGTCATAACAAGGAGTACCTGCCCCGACCAAGAGAGTTTGAAGGTTTCCTGGACCGGATCTGCATTTTCCACCCCTAGGGAAAGCACAAGACCCGTGACTATGACCAATTGCAAGGCTTTACAGATGAGGTTCTCAAGTCGGCTAAAAAGGCCAACCAAGAATAGGAGCCTGAAGATCCAAATGGTTACTTCTTCGAGGCTCACAATGATGTCAATTACATCGGTGGACCTGACTCCTATGAATCAAGGACAAAGCAGAAGCTCACCACCCGGGAGGTCACGACGGTCTCACCCACCACCCTTCAGTACCTGAAGAGGTCTGAGGTCCCCATCAGCTTCGATCACAGCAACCATCTGGACTTCATCCCAAAGCCAAGTCAGTACCCTCTGATTATCAGTCCCATCATCAAGGACATCAATCTCAACCGAGTCCTCATCGATGGAGGCAATTCCTTAAATATTCTGTTCTTGAAGACCTTCAACAACATGGGGTTCACCAGATCAGCACTATGTCCCAGTCGGTCTCTCTTCCACAGAATAGTCCCTAGAGCAGGACCAACGCCCATCGGCCAGATCACTCTTCTTGTGACCTTTGGGACTTAGGAAAACTTTCATACTGAGTACATGCAGTTCGAGGTAGCCGATTTTGAGATGGCATACAACGCATTCCCGAGGAGGCCAACACTCAGCAAGTTCATGGCAATGACCTACTATGCCTACTTAGTCTTAAAGATGCCAGTACTCAATGGTGGCATCTCTATCAAGGGAGACGTCAAGCGCGCCTACGATTATGACACAGAGAGCTGCAAGACGACCGATATGCTAATGGCGTCCGCAGAGCTCACAGAGTTGAAGAAGGCCTTGGCCAAGTCCCACCCGTACCCGATCATGCCCGAGGCCAAGACGTCCATCCATCTGGAGTACACACTCAGCAAAACAATCCTTCTCTCCCCGGGTGAGCCTTCCATGGTGGCTCACGTGGGGAATAGTCTAGATCTCAAATAGGAACTCATGCTAATCAAATTCCTCCAAGAAAATAGGGACATCTTCGCATGGAAGCCTGCTAACATGCCTGGAGTTCCTAGGGAGTTGATAGAGCATGAACTTCACCTCAATCCAAATGCCAAGCCTGTCAAGCAACGTCTTCATTGTTTCACCCAAGGCAAGAAAGATGTAATAAAGATAGAGACATCTAGATTATTAGATGTCGCCTTTATCAATGAAGTGTACAACCCGGATTGACTCGCTAATCTAGTACTTGTACCTAAAAAGAATAAAGATTGGAGGATGTGTGTTGATTATACTGATCTCAACAAGGCATGCAAACAGATCCATTCGACCTGCCTAGAAAAGATCAAGTCATGGACTCCACGGTAGGTTGCAGCCTTCTAAGTTTCCTAGATTGCTACTTGGGGTATCATCAGATTCCTCTCAAAGAAGAAGATCATATCAAGACATCTTTCATCACTCCATTCAGTGCATTTTGTTACACAACAATGCCATTCAGTCTCAAAAGTGCAGGTGCAATGTACCAATGGGGTATACAAAGGTGTCTACATACTCAACACGGGCGCAACGCCGAAGCATACATTGACGATGTGGTCATCAAGACTCGAGAAGATGAGGGACTCATCTCTGACCTAGTAGAGACCTTTGATGACTTATTGAAATTTAAAATGAAGCTGAACCCTGAGAAGTGCATATTTGGCATGCCCTCAGGAAAGCTACATGGGTATATGGTCTCCCGATGAGGGATCAACCCTAACCCAGAGAAGGTGTCGGCTATCAACAAGATGAAGGCATCAGAAAGTCTCCATTATGTCTAGAAGTTAATGAGGTGTATGGCTGCCTTTAGCAGGTACATCTCGTGACTCTGCGCCAGGGGGCTCGCTTTCTTCAAGCTCCTAAAGAATTAGGACAAGTTCTAGTGGACCAAGGAGGCACAGGAGGCCTTCGAGGACCTAAAGAAATACCTGACTACCCCACCCACAATGGTGTCCCTAAAACCTCATGAAACTTTACAGCTTTACATATTGGCTATAAGTAACGTGGTTAGTATGATGATCGTCGTGGAACGAGGGGAGTCGGGTACCGATTGCAAGATCTAGTACCTGATCTATTTCATCAGTGAAGTGTTGAGTGACTCAAAGACTCGGTATTTCCACATCATGAAGCTCACTTACACCTTGCTAATCACATCTCGCAAGCCTTCCCATTGTTTTTAGGCACATCAAATTGAGTTTCACACTTCATCAATGCTACGTGAAATATTGAACAACAAGGAGGCAATCAGAAAATTACAATGTGGCCCATTGAGTTGTCCATGTATGACATCATCTACAAGCCTCAGACAGATATAAAGGCTCAGGCATTAAGCAACTTCATCGCCAATTGGACTGAGACTCAAACACTAGACAAAGAAAGAGATATGGAGTACTGGACCATCAACTTTGACAGATACTTACCACTTCAAGGTGCAGGAGCAGGAATACTGATAACCCCTCCTAAAGGGGAAAATTTCAAGTACGTTCAGCAAATGCACTTTCTAGCATCTAACAATGTAGTCGAGTATGAAGCCCTACTTCACGGTCTATGGATTGCTACTGCGCTTGGCATCCGCTGACTCAGAGTTCTTAGGGACCCTTTGCTAGTTGTCAACCAGGCCAACAAACAATGGTTATGTTTGGACGACAAGTTGATGATGTATTGCCAGGAGCTCCGCAAACTGGAAAACAATTTTGACGGTCTCGAGTACATGCACATCTTGCGAGCAAAAAATGAGGTCACAGATGAGTTAGCCAAGCTCAGGTCCAGTCAGGTTGTGGTACCCCTAGGGATTTTTATGCAGAAACACCATGAGCCAAGTATTCCCATGGCATTGGCTAAAGCCAGAAAAGCGGCCGAGTCATCTCAGGAGACTATGCTGTAGTCACACCCCAAAATTCTAAATTTTGGAATGTGACTAAAATTCACTAAAATTTAAAACTTTTTCTCAATAGATAAAAAATTGCCTTTAGATTATAAAGGAGAAATCAATTTATTTAGGCAAAAGAGTTATTTTCTAAATTATTAAAATTATTTTAGGCTCTATACAATTGCTTATTGCATTCATGCCGCAATGCATTTATTTTTGTACTGGTAAAGTGTTTTAGTCACCTAGTGCATATAGAAAGCGTTCACTTTCATCGAAATTCGAATTAGATTTAAATTCATTCAAAATCAGAATTTGAAACAAAGCCCCAAATGTCTTATTTCTAAAATATTCTTGATTTAAATTTTGAATTGAGTTTCAAAATTACTTTGATTCAAAAGTATAAAATTTCTATTTTTGGAAAATGTTTAAACTTTGTGGAATTTGAAAATATATTAGATTTGGATTGAAATTCAATTTTGCTGAAAAGAAATTTTGAAAAGCTTTTCTATTTTCTCTCAGCGGAACAAATTCAATTTTGGCCCGTGTCCCATTGGTAGCCCAGTTCGGTTCCCTTTACTTCTTTTGTTTTTATTTCTGCACCGGCCCAGTCTCCTCCGACAGTTCGGCCCGTTACCAGCCCAGCATTGCCCGTCGTCTTCCTCAATCGCGCTGTGTCACCGTGACCCAACTCCAGCCACCGCTGCCGCACCTAGCACATGTGCCATCCTTCAAGCCAAGGGTTCGACACGCCGTCACCTCCTCTTCATTTCCCCCACTGAATCATTTCTGATCTGTCGCCTCCTTTCCCCAAAAACCGTCGAAACCGAAGTCATTAACAAGCTCCACTAGCCGCCGCCGTTGACCTCCCTCCTGACAGTTCAGAGCACCGCCTTTGCCCTACAAATTGCACTCTAGAGCTCAACCCATTGTCCCCAGTTCCATTTTGCCCCTCAAACCTATAACACACCGTGTATCTGGTTCACAAGATTATGGTAGTCACATGTTTAAGAGACACTAAGAGTTCAATGAAATTCAAAATCAGGGATTGAATTTGAAGTTTTCAAGTTTCTGTATAGTGTGGACCAATTGGCTTAGTCAGAATTTTTTGAGAATTTATTGGATTCGAAATATACCTTACTCCCAAAATAGATTTTCTTCCTCATGACTTGTTCCACAAGTGTCCAAATTTACAAAAAATATGGAAGTTGGGAAGTAATTGTTTCAAGGGTCCAAGCAGAGCTATTCAACCCCAGTTTCTAGACTTGTGAAAATTTTCCAGTTTAGCTAAACGATTAGATATCTTTGATATTCTACAACTTCTTGGATCTTAGGATTTAGTTTACACATGTCAACAATATAAAAGAGCAATATACATAGACCATCATAAAGAACTCCTTGTCCAATTTTGAGTACTGGTGGATTTATAATAGTTGGCTCAATATCCCTAAGTGGCCAACTCTTTTGGATATTATGAATTCAAATCATATTTACCACATGTAAAGGAATTTCCAAAGTTTGCATACAAGTGAGCCAATGTAAATTCATATTCTTGAACTTTATGTGAAGTCAGAATTTTACAAAATTTATTAGATTTTTGCCCATAAGGTTTGAACCCCTTTAAAATTCAAACAAGATTCAATCTAGATTTGCTTCTGAATTTTATAATTCAAAATCTGGAGAGATTTGGAAGTTGGACCGAAAAGGAGAATTGTTCTATTTGAATCTTTCTATCAGCATGCAAAGTTTGGAGAATTTGTAGCAGTTTTACATTTTTGAACTCAGAGCAATTGAAAGTATTTGGAAAAGGGCTAACGGGCCAGCCCGAGTCAGTAGCGTGGCATAGCGCCTAAATCGGCCCAGCCTACCTGGACAATTTTCCATCGTCGCGTGCGTCCAACATGACAACACCGACCGTAGCTCGTCGAAGCCGACCGTTGGCATTGTTCCCCCCATTGCCCACTTGGGCCGCCATGTGCGTGCACCCTGCTGGCATCCTTATCCATTAGCACCAAGGAAAATATCTATTCCTCATCTCGCAATTGCCCTCCACCGAGCACAGCCACCGACGATCCGCTGCAGCCAATGGGTGCATCATCTCCAGCACCTTGTGCACCAGAGATCTGCTGCCGTGTGGAGCCATTCCTCAAGCCGCTGCTCGGTGTGGCCAGCCACCGACGCCATCCCCTTCACCCGAGAGCTGATGTCGGTCCGCTCCAAGCCGTCGGACTCCCCACCGGCGCTAGCCTACTCTGACGCACTGTCTGAGCCACCGGCGCGTCCTCGAGCTTCCTTCGCACCGTGCACACCTCGCCTTCACCCGTTTTACTTATCTCGTGATGTGTAGGTGACAGGTGCGATATAGTAGACAGCAATGAGGATCAAGGCAGGAGTAGGAGACTTGGTGCAGAAGACCAGGGATGGTCAAGCACAAGTCGGGTAATCAGGGGCCAGACAATTGGGATGTCGGGTGACGCTGTGTGCAGTTTGCACCGTGCACGAGGAGATGAGGAGCGCGGGTTTCTTGGTTGAGCCTCGAAACCAAGGTCGTTGGGTTTCCTGATTTGGGCCTCAAAACCGGGAGGTATAGTTTGATGGTTTGGGCCTCAAAATCACCACAACGGTTTCTTGGTTTGAGCCTCAAAACCAAGTGGGAGGAGGTTTATCAGTTTGCACCTCAAAATAAACTAGCGGATGAAGACGGTGTGAGGACACATGTCGACATCTGGAGGCTTACTTCGTAGCAAACCAAGTTGGGCTAGGGTTTTCTGGTTTTGCCTCAAAACTGGCGAAGGAGCGATGACAGGTGGTGCACGTGGCTTCGTCGTCTAGGTCGCGTGGAAGTGAAGCAGAAGATGGTCGGTTCAATGGCGTCGAATGCGGCATAGTGGAAGTCAGACAAAAATACCCATCTTTAGCTGTAATTTTCTTTTCAGTCTGTAGGGGTATTTAGTCTTTTAATTAGACCTATAAATAGGATCAAGGGGTAGTGGGCTGGTGGCCACTTTTCCAATCCTTCATTTTTGCAACCTTCATCTTAGGTTTAGGGAGGGTGAGCCAAATCATAGAAGACTTCGTATTTCAAATAATCAAATGAGGGAGAGAGGACGGTGACATCCATGATTGATTGTGAACCTTGTTCGATTTCCTATTGAGCAAAATATCTGATTTTGGTTTTTTGTTTCCTCTAGGTTTTGCTCTGTTCCCTCGTTCGATTTGAGTTATTCGGTCGCTAGATCCGAAGAGCTTGTTCGCTTCTCTTGTCTTCTGCGGTGGGGAAATCATCTCCGTGTCTAGTTGTGCTGCTGGATTAGTTCTTCGTGTGTAGCTCATCCTGTTTTCAGTTCGCCGCCCCCAGATCTGAAGCTTTTCGGTTCTCTGTTCTCATTTTTCCTGTGCGTGTGTTGGAGTTTTATTCGCTCTGTGTTGACACACCGCGCTCTACCTGGCAGCTGAGTGCTGGAGTAGCTGTTCACTGGGGTACCAGGGTGGCACAGGTCTTCTCCTGTCGCGAGAGCAGAAGACCTTGCCGAGCTGCAAGCGGCGCTGAGCCCCGGTCAGCTCTGCCCTGTCACTCCGCTCATGGATCTGCTTGCCCGGATTGGTGTTCTACACCTGTGATTTTTGGTCTGTTTCCCTTGTAGAGAGGCAGAGGAGTAGCGAACTGATTTTCTGGCAGGAGCTGCAGCATCCCCTGTTGATTTGGTGCGGCAGCTGGAATTGGTTCTTGCAGCGTCTTCTCATCGGTCAGCTTGAGCTGGTTAAATGGGAATCGTGTTCTTTCCGTGAACTTTTTCCTCCTGCTTGTAGCGTGTGTGCTGGTCTGAATCTGCTTGTGGCGTGTGTGTGCTGGTGTGAATATCGAGTGCTGGTGCGGGAGCAGCTGCTCTTGTGAATCTGCTGGCCGTGAATTCGGATCTTGCCGTGTGCGTGCTGTTAAAGAGCACCGGTTCATTTTGCTTCGGTCTTGTATTTGCTTCCATATTGACTCAGTTTTCCTAACTGGGTCAATAGTTTTTAATAGATATGTTGTCTTGATTAAGTTAGAAAAGATATGTGTTAGTTTTGATTTGAGACATAGGTCAATTTTTAGTGTAAAATTTTATTTGACTCTCATTCACCCCCTCTGGTTACCTATCCAGTTCTTTAATTGGTATCAGAGCCAGTTATATCACTAGTAATACTTAACTGGCTTGGTGACCTGAAGGCGACATAGAGAAAGGTACTGTGAAGCTCGTTGTTTTCAATGACGAATATTTTGGTTATTGAAAAAACCGGACTCGCACCAATCTCTTGAACCAAAGTCGTGCCATTTGAGAGATCGTACATGAAGCATATGTGATCCCCGCAACACTTAAGAATGCAACCCAAGGTGATTTTCAAAGGTATGAGAACAAATACAAAGCCTTAAATCTCATTACTACTGCTCTAGGGAGAAATGTGTATGATCGTGTCTCACACCTTGAAACTGCTCATGATGTTTACTTCAAGCTTTGCAATACTTATGAGGGCTCTAGTGAAATTATGTCATCTCATAAGGGCACT
>VSTD030000277.1:0-17327 GCA_008808055.3 Sporobolus alterniflorus | reverse complement strand
CTTCACTCTCTTCGGGATGTCGTCGCGCTTCGATCTCCTGGTAAAACCCTAGCCCCCGCCCCCCAGATCCGCCGCCCGCTCCTCATCCCCGCCATCCACTGACCTCATTCCGTTCCAATGCAGGCCTCGTCGCAGTATCTGCAGCCGCCGCCGAGGTGAGGTCGTCTGTCTCTTGTGGGATTCTTCCTTGCGTGCGCGTCGTGGGGTTGGTTACTCGAGGTGGTTTGGCTGGCTGGCTCTGACGGCCGCGGATTGCGTGCGTGTGTGACCTTTGTGTGCAGCGATGGGGGCGGCGGAGGTGGAGCGTTCGCGAACGCGGGAAACCTCGAGCACTGCGCCAGGTACCTTAACCAGACGCTCGTCACTTTCGGATTCCCGGCCTCGCTCGACCTCTTCGCCACCGATCCGGTCCGTTCTCCCTTCTTACCCTCGTCTCTCGCTTGCTAGATAACTCTTTTTTTCTTCCTTTTTTCTTTTTGCAGTTTCTAGCAATAATATTGCCTTATTTGGGTAATTCTTACAAAAAGTTTGTCTCCCCGTTTTCGTTCATCTAGTTTTTTAGTAAACCTGTTTTTTTCTGGTGTAATGTTGCTACATTCTGTTTTTTTAGGTTCTGTGCTCGGGTATAGAATGGAACAACTTATGTTGTATTTTGGGCATCGCCTATGTAACGGGACTTTGTACAGCTCAAGTGATTTTCTCTTGAAATTTCTTGTTCTGTCCCTCAGATCTCGATTGCCAGGACATGCAACTGCATGTACGCTCTGCTGCAGCAGCGGCAAAGGGACATCGAATTCAGGGAATCAACCAATGATCTGCGGCAGCGGTGAGCCTTTCCTCCACCATTTCTTACTTTTATGCTTCAGGGTACAGTTCGATTGTGTGCTTAGTCAATGCTGGTTATGATGTCATCTCCAGATCTCGATTGTAACACAGGTAAGTGACATAGGACAATGCATAGTACTGGTTGGTAGTCATGAATGCTGGTTGTGCCTCTCAGATGACAACACTATTTGCATCCATGCTTTTATGACCTTGCACATGATTACAGTAGCTGATACCAGTCACTTTGTCATGTTAATAATGGTCAGCGACTCAGGGTATAGATAAGGTCCACATTATGAAACCTGGAAAATGCCTAATCCAGCAAAATTGCATGTTACCAATATTTGCCAAAGTTCTGTTTCATAGACTTGTAAGTGAAAAGTCCTGCGAAAACAAAGTGAACTTTTGTTGTTATTTGTGTTACCCAGAATTTTAATTGCCAATTTTAGGCCTTTTGTTCTTTGGGCAACGATCTAAAGTACCAAACAAGTCTTATATCTCAGACATAACAAGATCTGTACAAGTGTTTTGAATTTGCATGCCTCTTGCCTCAGAAGTTTGATCACATTGTACATCTCCCTTTGAATCAGAACTAGCACAGATTTTTCTTGACATTACACTGCCACAGATTTTTCTTTCTCTGTCAATAGTCAATACCACTTTTTGACATGAGGCAACTGCATCACTAACTATGGCTAGGTGAATCTCTTTTCCTTGTTCATTATCATTCCTTTCCAGTTCCAACGATGGTTCCTATTATCCTTTCAGATCTCTGAACTTTCTCCTCCCCTATCTATTTATTACATCTTATAGTCGTGTGTGACCATGAGGTCATGGGTTCAAGTCCTGGAAACAGCCTCTTGCAGAAATGCAAGGAAAGGTTGTGTACATAAGACCCAAAGTGGTTGGACTCTTCCCTGGACCATGCGCAAGCAGAAGATACGTGCATCGGACTGCCCTTTTATAGTCGTCTGATATGTAGCCTGCTGCTAGTGGTGAATATGTGCTATCTCCTAGATCAGGTGCACCTAACAACTAAATGAAAATTGTTCTATTTGTCATAATTAGTTGCACCTGCATGGTACTATTATTCAGTGTATACCTCTTCACAGTGCTGATTTGCTGCAGTGCATTGTTTTGCCATGTGTCTCAGTATTTGATCTACATAGACATTAGTTTATTAGCTGGCTTTTTTTACATTTATATTCATGTTGTTCAATCAGTCAATAAGATTAATGCAATTGATTGCATAATTGAACAACACCTGTATCTTTTGTCAGATTTTGAGTTCTTGAACATAAGTCCATTATCTGCCTCATCCCATCTTATGTTTTTGTCATCTAGGATGGCAACATTAATGCAATTGATTAGATAAATGACTAATGGTTGATAGTTCCATGACTTATGGTACACAATGTTCAGTATGCAGTCTGACATCTCGAGACTAGAAGCCAAGATCGAAAGAATGGATGCTCAACTAGCAGCAAAAGATAGAGAGCTGGCCACGCTTACTAGAACGGTATGTTCGTATGTGAACTCCTGTTTGGATGTCTGACCAATGTTGGAATTCTAAATTTCTTTTAAATAACCAGGAGGCCAAAAACACTGCAGCTTTGAAAGCTCAGATTGATAAGCTGCAGCAGGAACGTGATGAATTTCAGAAAATGGTCATTGGGAATCAGGTTAGCTTGCCTTGATTTACCACTTTCTTTTGAAAGATCATCTTTCCTGTTTTCTTTTGTTGTGGAGAAGGGCAACAGTATTCAGTGATAAGATGACATGGACCTGTCCTTGTGTGTTATCTTTCTTTTGAAGCAAGTACGGACCCAGCAATTACATGAAATGAAGAAGAGAGAGAAGGACTACATAAAATTGCAGGCAAGTGTATCTTTTTCTTTTTTAAATGATGTTTTAAGAGACATAGTCAAGCAATGTTAAGTCAAGATACTCAAGTTAGGGGGTGATGTAGCTGGTAGTTTCCTAGTATTTTCTTTCACTTCGAACCCCTGTTTCTTTGGAAATATAGGTGGGACGCCCCATTAAAAAAAGTAGCATAGGGATGAAATTGGAGGAATAACCAGTGGGTGTCCTGCCTTCTGTCTTGCAGGAGAGGCTAAATCAGGTGTTGATGGAGAAGAAAAAGGAATCATCTCGTTCTGGAATGGAAATAATGAACTTGCTGCAGGTGATGTTCTTTCTGATTTCTTGACTGATAGCATACACTGGTATCAGATTGAGAGACTTTTATGTGATGATTCGGCTACATAATTTAACAGAAAGAAGGAAGACAACGTGGAACGTGGACTGGAAAAAAGCACGACAATGAATATTACAAAATGATTGTAAGAAGTTGTGCATTTTTTGGATGCGTACCTAATTGAATACTATTCTTTCTAACAATATTAAATGCACATTCAGGTTGATGCATATGAGGTGAAGAAGCAAGAACTTGTGCAAGAGAATGCTGATTTAAGGGCACTGTTACGTTCAATGCAGGTAATACCAATGTAACATTTGTTATTTGACTCTAGTCTGTGATGAGCACGTATATATGTGGCAAGAATCGATATCGTTGCTTGCATTTTCTTAGATTTCAATGTTCAAGAGTAAATTCCACAGAACTATAGAAGGATTGACCAAACTGTAGTAAACTAGTAACTGTTACAATACAACTTCATCACAAGACTACAAATTTAGCATTAGCTTGTCATAAAATTATAATTTTAGGGAATTCGTCTAAAAGTTCTACATTTAAATGAGATACTTGTCACAACTCACAAAATTATGGATCTAAGGGGCATGACCTGAGCTCTTCCATTATACTGCTACCATCTGTTCTTAGATGCCCGTGTTTCAATATTTCTAGTGATAAAACAAATCATAACAAAATATATGATAAAATCAATTTTTTTAATAAGATGAATGGTCAAAAGTAGCTAAAAAAGTCAATGGCGGCAATAATTTAAGAATGGAGGGAGTAAGTGGAACCTAGCTATTTGAATATGTAGCTAGAAAGTCAGGATCCCTGAATCTGCATTCTTTGCTGTTAGTGGAGATGGATTGCCGCATAATTGGATGATTGCATTGAGTCATGGAGGGTACAATATATATGGGTTGGGAGCCCCTGGTGCCTTGGCCCCCAAAGACAGCCCCTATGAGCCGGGCCTAATACACACTCAGGAGGTGGCTCGGCAACCTCTATGACTAATACTATTACAATTCTCTAACCCCCCCCCAGTCACAACTCAGCCATTGCAGATGTTGAGACTAGATCGAAACTCATTAAACAACGAGGAGGGGAGTCCCTTCATGAAGATGTCGGTGAACTGTGATGTCGTTGAGACATGGAAGACGCGGACTTGATCGATGGCAACCTTCTCTCAGACAAAATGAAGATCAATCCACATGCTTGGTGCGTTGATGCTGAACGGGGTTGGTGGATAGGTACACGGTGCTGATATTATCACAGTAGATAAGGGTGCACCGAGACGACGGGGTCTGGAGCTCGTGGAGTAGCTGACGTAGCTAAGCGGTTGTACAGCGAGAGGCGCGGCAGGCGCCACGACGGTGGCACGGTGTGGCCGTCGCCGTCCCTGAGATCAAGCGGTGGGAGCTGGAGCGACGGGCGTGGCGTGGCTGGCGGCGTCGCGTCCGGCGATGGCGGCGACCAATCCAGCTGCATTGATCGCTCCGACGGCATCGCGGAGCCGCTGGACGACGTCAGGAGGCGTCGCAACGTGCGGTGGAGCCGGCCTCTCTTGGAGCCGGCAGATCTTTGGACGGTCGAAGAGGTGGAGGAACCTGGCCATGCAGCCCTGGTGCACGGGCTGCTCCTTTGCCTCCACCAAGTCCTCCGCGCTCGCCACAATCTCATCGGTCTGTTGCTCTGTGTGCTGCGGCTTAGGAGCCGAAGGCGCAGTGCTGGTGTAGAGCGTCGTAGGAGCAGCGATGTCCAGGTGGATCTCCTCCAGAAGGTCATCACGAACTTTAAGAAAGTTCGGGAACGGCGAGGAGCGCCGGATGATGGCCCCAAGGTGCTGGAAGTGCTGGTTGAAGAGATCCTTGGCGGCAGCTGCCTTCCTCTCGAGGTCGGTGACGGCAGCCTATTCCTCCTCCAGGAGTAGGCGGGCGGCCTACACACGACGACGTGCAGCGGTAGCCTTGGCTTCAGCGGCGTCGGTGTCCTTGATAAGAGCGTCTAGCCGCTGCTAAAGGGCCTTGGTCTCCGGGTCCGAAGGCATGGCGGAGAAGAAGCGGCGACGCCCACAAGGGGGTGCGGCGGCTAGGGTTTGGGTGGCGGCAGCCCTAAGGGGCAGCGGCAACCTTGTAGGGGCGGCGGCCTGGGGTGTTGGTGGCGGCAACCCTGTAGAGGGCAGCGACCAGAGTTTGGGTGGTGGCAGCCCTAAGGGGCAACGACTAGAGGTGGGACGGTAGCAGCCCTATAGGGGCGGTGGCCTGGGGTGTTGGTGGTGGTGGCCTTGGCATCGTCACCTTGGCCACCCCAGCCCCGATGTCCTCTCCAAGCTGTCGAGTAGATTAGCTATCACTTGCCCTCGCGGCAGAGATGATTCCTTGTGCCACGCCTGCCAGCTTGGTCGGCATGTCCAGTTGCCCTTTCCTAGCTCCTCTTCTCGAGTCATTCAACCCTTTGCCCTCGTACACTGTGACCATTGGATCTCCCTTGTTTTGGGTGTCTCTGGTTACAAGTATTACCTAGTCATCCTCGATAACTGCACCCACTACTTGTGGACCTTTCTGCTATGCCAGAAGTCTGACACCTTCCCCACCCTCTCCCACTTCTTCGCCTTTGTGTCCACGCAGTTTGGTCGCACCATCTAGAGCGTTTAGTGCGATAATTGACGCGAGTTCGATAACTCCACCGACACTTTCTTCCTCTCTCACAGCGTCCAGCTTCGGATGTCGTGTCCCTACACCTCTCCGCAGAACGGCAAGGTCGAGCGCATGATTTGTACCACCAACGATGT
Organism: Sporobolus alterniflorus; assembly: GCA_008808055.3. NCBI lineage: Eukaryota > Viridiplantae > Streptophyta > Magnoliopsida > Poales > Poaceae > Sporobolus > Sporobolus alterniflorus. The sequence continues at coordinate 11,517 of VSTD030000277.1, read as the reverse complement.
TATGTGTTCCTTACTGTTCCAGGCTTCCCTTCCAACCCGATTCTAGGTTGAGAGCCTTTACGCTGCCACCTACCTCCACAACTTCCTACCCACAAAGGCGATCTCAGCCCCCTCACCCCACTTTGCTTTTTGCGGCACCACTCCCTCTTACGCCGACCTTCGAGTCTTCGGGTGTGCCTGCTACCCGAACACCTCCGCCACTGCTCCCTATAAGCTAGCTTCCGGGGTTCCTGTTGGTGTGTATTTCTTGGGTATTCTTCTAAGCATAAGGGGTACCAGTGTCTAGATCTCACCATGAACCGCCTGTTGCTCCCCATTGTCTTCGATGAGTCATCCTTCCCCTTTGCCTCCTCTAGCACACCTCCGACGGCTTGGACTCCCTCCTCTCATCTAGTCATGCGGTTCACGCGGTTGCTCCACCCTACCCCTCTTCGGTTGTAGGTACTTTGGAGACTGTCGTCATGCCATGCATGGCCCCATCGCCCAGCTCGCGCTATGCGCGGCACCGGCATCCACGCCATGTGTGGTATCGCCGCCCCAGCCTGCTCCACACGTTGCCTCGGTGCTCCAACCCACGCCACGTGTGGCACCAGCGTCGCCGTTAGCATCTTCGTCCGCGCCACGTGCGATCTTGGCTTCACGCTTCACCCAGCCCCCCTGGTGTACCAGCGACGACATTTGACTCCCGCGTCGGGTCGTCTGTCTACCATCTCATCTTCGTGGCTCGTAACCCTCATAGCACCCATTCGATGGTCACTCGTTGGGCTGCTGGGCTCACCAAGCTCGTGGATCGTCTATAGCTCTTTGCCGCCGCGGTCCCCTGACATTGTCTCCGGTCCTGATGTTTGTCCGTAGCGTGCTCGAGGACTTGGTTCCTCGACCTCCTGGGGCCAATGTTGTTATCGGCAAGTGGATCTTCAAGCACAAGCTCAAGGCGGATGGTCTCTTGATCGGTACAAGACTCGTTGGGTCCTTCGGGGGTTCACTCAGCGCGCTGGGGTGGACTACGACGAGATCTTCAGCCCTGTCATCAAGCCTGCCACCGTCTGGGCTATGCTAACTCTAGCTGTCTCCAGGGGTTGGCCCGTGCACTAGCTCGACGTCAAGAATGCCTTCCTCCACGGCACACTCTCTGAGACGATCTGCTACTCTCAGCCCGTCGCCTTTGTTGACCCTGCGCACCCTCAGCTGGTGTGCCGGCTCAACAAGTCCTACGGCCTGAAGCAGGTGCCGCGAGTGTGTACCACTGCTTCGCCTCCTACTTGGTCTCCTTGGGCTTTGTGGAGGTGAAGTTGGACACCTCGTTATTCATCTACCACCGCGGCGCCGACACTGCTTAGCTGCTACTCTACGTCAACGACATCGTCCCCACCGCCTCGAGTCCGGAGCTTCTCCAGCATACCACTACAGCTCTCTAGCAACAGTTCGTGATGAAGTACCTTGGCCCTCTCCACCACTTCCTTGGCATCTCAGTAGTGTAGCGGTGTGACAGCCTCTTCCTCCACTAGCATCAGTATGCTCAGGACATCCTTGAGCGTGCTGGCATGAGCGACTGCAAGCCCTGCTCCACACCGGTCGACACTTAGGCCAAGGCCTCCTCTGACATGCGAGCCCCTGTCAGCGACCTGACTGCCTACCGTAGCTTGGCTGGGCCTCTCCAGTACCTCACATTCACCAGGCTCAACATTGTCTACGCGGTCCAGTAGGTGTATCTCCACATGTACGACCTTCATGAGTCTCATCTCACGACCGCAAAGCGCATCCTTCAGTACCTCCAGGGCACCCTCGACCACGGTCTGCTTCCTCACCACGCCTCTACGTTGGACCTCGTCGTCGACACTGATGTTGATTGGGCCGGTTGTCTCGACACTCGTCGGTCCACTTTAGGCTACGTGATGTTCCCGGAAGACAACTGTAGGCTACGCGGTGTTTGAGCGTTAAGGCGGAGTACCGCACCGTGGCCAATGGCGTGGCAGAGGCGTGCTGGCTTCGTCAGCTGCTTGTGGAGCTGCACAACTCATTGTCGCAGGCCACTCTGGTCTACTGCAACAACGTCGGCGCCGTCTACCTCTCCACCAACATCGTTCAGCACCAACGCACCAAGCATGTTGAGATTGATCTTCATTTTATCCACGAGCGCGTTGCTATTGGGGATGTTCATGTACTCCACATCCTGATGACTTCGTAGTTCGCCGACATTTTCACCAAGGGGCTCTCCTCGGTGTTCTCGGAGTTTCGGTCTAGTCAACATCTGCAGTGTCTAGAGTTTCGACTGTGGGGGGTGTTAGAGTTAATTGTATTATGGGCCATAGGCTGTGTGAGTTAGGCGGATTGGACCCTTTGTGTGGGTGGAGGTGCAACCTCTTGCCTATAAATTTGTACCCTTGTCTTTTGACCTAATTGAGCAGCTACTTTTACCCCTCTAACAGTCAACAAGCCTGGAAATGATGTAGCTATTTTTACAAATTTGCGGTTTTATACAGTTCTGAAGTGATGTTCTTTTATGGGCCAAGCTAGTGGGCTAATATTTGTTCATGGTTTTGCTTGTAAGTACTTAGATTTGAGTTAAAATGATTATTTCAGATGGACATGCGTGAGTTCCTCAATGCCCCGAATGGATTGTCACAGCCTACCGTTACTGCAAATGGAAAAAAGGAAGGAGGGTCCCCTCAATCCCCACTTGGTGGTAAGACGGTATGTATGACCAAACTTCTCTAGATATTTTATTACCGTTGGTTCACATGATTCTGTCATTTTTCATATTTTTCTTCTGTTATATAACTTTCTCGACATTGTACTCAGTAATTACCGTTATTTCTTTGTGCTTTCACCTGGCAGGATGTCTTTGACTTACCTTTTCATATGGCTAGAGATCAGATAGAAGAGAGCTTGAGAACAAAGATGTCTTCAATAAAGGTAGGTACTGCTGAGCTAAGACAAATAAATCCTAACAACATAGTTTTTAAGGCGCCGCTTAAGCGGTAAATAGGGGGTCGAGCGCCTTGCCTCGTGTTATGGCTTACCACGTCACTAACCCTAAGAATTATATCTTTTCATAGATATTTCTATTTCTAATCTATATTTAAGGTGTTGCCTCGCCTTATGCCTTACCGCTTAAAAGGTAAAAATGGGGTTGAGCGCCTTAACTCACGTTACCGCCTTCAAAACTATGCCTACAGTTAATGTTAACTGACAACTATTAATCTCATGCAACTAGTGACTTCAATTGAGTAGCATTTGCTTTTTTCATTAGTTCACTCATTCCGAATACCATATAGGCACGAATGACACAACTTCAAGATGATCAGAAAGGTGCTGAAGTGACCTCTGAGGCTACCGAGCGTGAGCTTGAACTTGAAGCTCAGCTGGTTGAAGCTAGAAGTATAATCCAAGAGCAGGTTTGTGGCACGAATGACACATAACTCTTTTGTTTGGCAATACCTACCGTCTCCTGTAGTATATTTTGCTGTTTTGCATGTAGCTTTGGCAAATAGTGTAGAAATTAAACCCCTGACTAACCTGCTTGTTTATTTGGGGCTTGGATGTGCAGGCATCGATTATGGGCAAGCACTTCACCAAGTCAGATAAGCTAAGGTGATTTGATACACATTTTTTTTCCACTTGTTATCTTCTGTTCACCCCACCCAAAACTCCTTCAGTCTAGTGACTACGCACGCAACAGCAGGAGGCTGAGTGGTCTGGACAGCGAGTGCGAGGCGACAGCGGAGGTGTAAAAACATTTCGGTAGCAGCAAGTTTCACTGCCTGCAAGGCACGTCATGTGAGGCCCTCTTTTGGTAGTAAGCACTTTTGAGGTACAGTATGCTGTAGGATAATGCTGTCCTTCCACGGGTAGCCCAGAGAGTCTAGGCGCTGTCTGTAGGTAGTATGATGTGCTGCATCTCCGGCATGGCTAACCTAGTCACCTCTAATAGTTACTCTGTTCTGTAAATATTGACGTCTCGGACAGCCAAAATGGCTTACACTTTGTTGCTTCTTGCTGTCCTAAACGTCAATAATTACTCAATGGAGGGAGTAACATGTAGCGTAAATGAAATTCTACCTTATGAAGAAATGTGGTTGGCATGTTCATCAGTTCATGTACGCTTTCAGTACTAGACTAACGCAGAACGTGCGTTGCAGTGAAGAATGTGGACTGCAGTTGGTTTCTGTCCATGATTATTGTTACAACACAAAACAGTGTGATCACTAGAACAAGCTGGCAACGGCCGCCGTGGCTGCGCTGGCTTGGCGCCATCTCGGCCGAATGGTCATGTAAGGGGTCACCTTGTCTCAAAGATCTCTTGTTTTCACTAATAATGGATATTACTCAGACTCACTGCTGTGTTTCTCACCTTTGCCTCACCTGGCCGCCCCATGGACGCACGCCTTGTGTTTGTCCTTTGTGCCCCATAATGGATATTACGCAGTCTCACTGCTGTGTCCCAGCTGACCCGTCGCTGGGCCAGCCACCGTCTCCTCGGAATCTTTCTAACCTCGGTAATGTCGTCCCTCATTGGCAAGTCCTAATTCTAACTTTGACCTATGAACACCGTCGTTACCATCGGTATTAATACAAATTTTTTTTGTATTTTATTTGCTTCGGAAAACAATGGCACTATCATTTTCGCCGTTTATCAATCCCAGAACGATTCCTCCTTCAATCTTGTCCTCATCTGTTCCATGGGCACATGAAACGACACTATGGATTATGTCGAAAAGTCAGTTGCTAAGGAAGCAACAGCAAGTGTACGACGACAATTTGAAAGAACACGCCTCACGCCCTCCCTTTGTGTATATGAGCTAAAATATCAATATTTTGTAACAATTTTGTAGCAAGATATGGATTATTATTTTTCATTGGGAAAATTCTGGAGATTTGTTCTAATCTCTGTTCGGGAAACCTTGTCGTTTGATACGGAGGAAGTATCAAAATGATATCATTTTCAATGGGGAGGGAGTACTTGCTATTCAGATTTGTTCTTTTGTTTATGTGTTTTTCATATGTTGGATCTCAATGGAATGGTAGGAGCGAAATGAGGACCTTTTTTGGCATATCTTCTACTTAATTTTAAATTGTTGATACATCTAAATGCATAACATGACAATAACTAGTTTAATCACTCATCCTCTCTAACTATATAGAGATGATCTACTAAAGATACTTAAATGTAATTCTCTTAACATGCAGTATGTATACATCATCATGTGTTACATCACATTCTTAACCCACTATAAATATTTATAGCATATCTCTTGATATGTAGTATGTACATATCATTATATGTCTCATCACTTTTCTCTATTTTTTATTATCTATACAACAACAAATCATTATCTATAATTTATACAAAAAATTCACATAAATAATAATTAGACATTCAGGGTGCACATATCATCATTTGTCTCATCACATTTCTCTATTTTTATTATCTATAAATTATATGAAAATTTACATAAATAATAAGTATTTTAAATACCCGCAATTCTCTTGGCATGCATGATGTACGCATCTTCTGTCCCATATTCTTACTGTAATTTTTTATTATCTATAAATTATAAAAAATATAGATAATAATTATTTTAAAATTCTGCAGCTACGTGCGGGGTTACCAACTAATTAATACTAAACTTTTGTCAACTTCTGAGCTTTATTTTTTCAGCATGAGAAATAAGTGACAAGCAAATCCAGAGCAGTGGTGTCAATGGCCAAATCCCATAGTGATAGCTTTTAAATCAATCATCGAAGGCAGTAAGCATGGATTTCAAAACCGTTGAAAACTGGCTGGTTAGAATAAAAAAATCAAAATTTGAGGATTTTTTAAAATAATAAAATAAAAAAACTGAGCGGTACACTGAAAAAATCCAGCAGTTTACTAGAAAACCAGTCAGTTTACCATAGAAAACCATTGAGTTTAAACTCCGGCCAATTTACCATTGAGTTTAAAGTCCGGCCAATTTATTGTTGCAAACCGGTAAATTAGAGAAACCAGCCAGCTAATCTGTCAAACTGCCCAGCTAGGCGGTTATTCACTTATAAATTTTGGAATTTGAATTTTATATAAAAAATCGACCGATTTTCTTGGTTTGTTATTCAACCAGTGCTCACCGTTTCTACCTTGAAAACAGTTTTCTCAGTAGCTGAAAGTTAACCACAATGAAGATCATGAGTTTAAAGAGTGTAAAATCAAATGCGAAAGTTCTACTATTACAATGAAGATATGGTTGTAGAATTTCAAAGGAATATATTTTATTTAGCTCAACAAAAGAAAAAAGAGCATAATATCCCACAAGAATAAAGTCAAACGCTCAATGTTGGTGTATCTCTGTTTCCTTTTTTTCTTTTTGATAACGACATGTTATATGATAGAAAAAGTACATACTTCTTTCTGTTTTCGTATACTGATTGTTAGGAGCAGGATCGATTCCGGCGAGCACCGGTGACTCACAACTTGACTCTCACGATGAACACTTAAGAGACAGACGATTTTGCGCTGTGTGAATGTGCAGCCTTTTCTGGGTTTTCTCTTCCTTTATTATGCACAACCAAAAGTAAACATGCCTACAATTGAGGATCGCGACCAAGCGCTTCAAACACGACCACGACTCGGCACCATGAGAGAAGTTCACGACGCCCCTTGGCGCGCACGACATCCACAACCCGGTGCTCACGCGCGCTTACATGCACAGCTTTTCTAGAATTAAGTAACTAATTAAGGAAAATAAGCATGCATCTATCTATAGAACGGGTCAGGCTTAACTATCAATTCTCCCCCTAAGCCTGACCCAGTTGGTTCACCTTGACGATACCAATTCTTGTCCGGTGCTCAACATACTGATCTCGCCCAAGTGACTTCGTCAGGATATCAGCCAGCTGATTGTTGGTATCGACTTGCTCCACCGTTACCCTTCCTTCCTCCACACATTGCCTAATGAAATGGTAGTTTGTTGCACTCATGAAAGACCGAGTTTCTGCTCAGTTGCATAGCTGACTGATTGTCTATCTTTAGAGTGAATGGTCTGGCTTCTTCCTCCCCCCTTGAATTCTGCTAGGAGCCTCGCAAGCCAGATTCCTTGACACACTGCTATGGTGGCCGCAATGTACTTTGCTTCGTAACTTGACAAGGCCACCACTCTCTGCTTTTGGGACTGCCATGTGATCAGATTGCCATCCAAGAAGAACAGGACTCCTGTGGTGCTCTTACATGTGTCCACGTCCCAGTCAGATCGCTATCACTATAGCCAATCAGTTCACCAGCTCCTTCCTTTCTTCCATAGTGACACCCAAGATCATCTGTCCCTGCAATGTACCTTAGCACTCGTTTGACAGCCAGAAGGTGATCAGTTGTGGGCTTCTCCATAAACTTGCTGATATACCCAACATCATATGCTAGATCCGACCTTGTGTTCACCAAATATCTCAAGGCACCCACAAATTTTTCTATACTCAGTTGCATCAACAAGAGGGGCAGTGCTTGACTTACTCAGTTTCAACTGACTCTCCATAGGAATGTGGCTCGAGTTGCAATCCTCCATGTTTGTTGCAGCCAGTATCTTTAGGGCATAAGCCCTCTGACTCACCCAAATGCCTGCCTTTCCTTGACTAACCTCCATACCGAGGTAGTAAGGAAGAAGCCTGAAGTCTGCCATCTAAAAGGTACTCTTCATCTCTTCTTTGAACTGCTTGAGCTCACCTTTGTCACTACCGGTGATCACCAGGTCATCTATGTACACGCCGACAATGAGCCGATGTTGATGCCGCTGTCCTTCTCCACGCAAGTACACTGCATGCTCTGACTCACTGCAATGAAATCCAAGCACAATCAACACTGCATCCAGCTTTGTGTACCATGCTTGTGGTGCCTGATGAAGACCGTAGAGCGCCTTTGACAAGTGCAACCCTTTGTTTTCTTGCCCGACAATGATGAACCTCGATGGTTGCGTGACAAAGACCTCTTCTTGTAGTTCGCCGTTGAGGAATGCCGATTTCACATCCATGTGATGAATCGGCCATCCCTGACCCACTGCGTAAGCCAACAGGAGTCGCACAAAATTGAGTTGTGCCACCGGTGTGAAGACTTCATCAAAATCGACTCCCTGCTGCTGGACATATCCCCTTCGCCATGAGCTGGGCTTTGTGCTTGGTGATGATGCCCGCTGCGTCTCTCTTGGTCTTGAAGACCCACTTCAGGCCAATCGGGCGGACGTCGGTCGGTGCCTCCTCCAGCTTCCATCTCCCGTTCGCCTCTATAGCCGCCATCTCATCAAGCATTGCTCTGCGCCAGCACTCATGCACCTGTGCCTCCTGGAATGAGGCAGGCTCCTCCGTGTCCACCACCAACAGATCTGCAACTCGATCGCGTTGGATGAGCCCGAGTGTCGGACCTACGTCGTCGATGTTCTACAGAGTTCAGAACCGCAGAGGCGCCTCACCATCGTGGCCCACATCTAGACCCATCTCCATGTCAGCCAGCGGCGATGCATGCACGACTGCTGGTCCCGGAGGGACTTGCTCTCTAGCCGGTGAAGTAGAGCGTGCTGAAGCCGCGCCAACTTCTAGAGCTGGGGACGCTGCCCACTCCCTGTGGCGCGTGATCACCACCTCCGGACGGTCGGCCCTCACGTACTCGACGATGAACTCACTGTCGATCTTGTCATCTTCCCAGCGCCACTGTCCCTCTTCATCGAAGACCGCATCACATGTGATTTGCACGTGCTTCATCGCAGGATCATATGCTCGGTATGCCATTGACCCTGCTTCATACCCCATGAAGATAATGGGTTTGCTTCTGTCTTCAAGTTTTGGCAGATGAAGCCGTGTGTTCTTCACATGAGCCATGCACCCAAAGGTGCGCAGATGCTGCACGGATGGCGTGCTCCCGATCCACAGCTCATATGGCGTCTTGCCACCAGCACCCTTGGACGTCGACCTATTGAGTACGTACACCGCCGTTGCCACCGCCTCCCCCCCAGAACGTGTCGGGGAGACCTTTAGCCTTGAGCATGCACCGCGCTGCCCCCACCACATACTAGTTCCTTCACTCAACGACACCATTTTGTGCAGGTCAGTACGACGCGGTGAGTTGCCGCTGCACGCCCAGCTCCGCGAGGTACTCCTTGAAGTGGTTCGCCGTGAATTCGCCCCCACGATCGGTACGCAGGGCACATAATTGCTTGCCACTCTTCCACTCAGCCGCCGCTTGGACATTCTTGATGGCTGCCGCCATGCCATCCTTGGTGGGCAGCAGCACCATCCACATGTATCTGTTGTAGTTATCAACGAGCAGGAGGAAATAGCGATTCCCGCTGGGTGTTACCGGAGAGATGGGGCCGCAGATATCCCCATGTACAAGCTCCAATGGCTCAATCGCCCACCGCATCGTCTGGTGCGGGAATGGCGTCATCCAATGCTTTCTGGTGAGGCATGCCGCATAGACTTGGTCCACCTGAGACATGATCGGGAGCCCGTGCACCAGCCCCTCTCACCCCATCTTCCACAGGGCCTCAAAGTTGATGTGGCCAAAGCGCACATGCCACCTCCAAGCATCTTCTCCAACGCACGCCGCCAGACAGATCGGACGTGCAATGGTGATGTCGAGCACGTACAACTGCCCAGCGCTGCGACGGACCTTTGCCATAAGCCTCTTCTTCTCATCACGGATCCTCATGACCCCCGTGCTTGATGTGGATCTGCAATCCATCCTCGTCTAGTTGGCCGCAACTGACGATGTTGGCAATGAGGTGTGGGATGTAGTAGACATTGATGAGGGTTTGGTGCTCCCTGTTCTTGCACGTGAAGAGAATGGTGCTGCATCCCTCGATCCGCATGACAGAGCCATCGCCGCACCGTACCATGCCGATGACACCGAAATCGAGCTCCATGAAGACCGCCTTGATACCGGTCATATGGTTGGAGCCCCCTGTGTTGAAGATCCACCTCTTGGGGCCTCCCTCTCCTGCATCTCCCAGCACCACGTACGCCTCCTCCTCCACCAGCTCAACGCGCCGCTTGGGTGCCGACGAGGTGACGACCGGCCATTGTTGCACCGCCGCTGGTGGTTGACCGAGATTTGGGGAAGAGAATGTCTCGGTCTGAGCCAGCATCAGTGTGGGCTCATCTTCTTCAACCACGTGGGCTTGCTCCTCGCGTTTGGGCCGGCTTCGACACTCTCTAGCCCAGTGGCTCACCTTGCCACAGCTCCGCCATTTGTCCTTGCCGTGGCTTAGCGGCCCAGTCCGCTCTCCATTAGAATTGGAAGCAGACCCCCTATTCTTCACGCCATGACTCCTTCCACGACTGCCAGAGCCGCCGCCACCGCTGCCACGGCGACCGCCGTTCGAGTCCTTCTGCTTGTAGCATTCGAGCTATTCTTCCTCGGTGAGGTAAAGCTTGTCCCTGCCATTTCTGGTGAGTCCACCGTCATCCTCAACAACCTTCAGCTGTGATGTGATCTCTTCCACAGACAGAGTCATGACATCAAGAAGTGTTTCAATTGACACAATGAGCTGGAGATACCTCGGTCGCGTGACGCGTAGATACATGGTGACGATCTTGTCATCAGGCTTGGGATCACCCAACGTGGCCAGCTGGTTTGCCATGCTCGTCAAACGCATGGTGAAGTCCTCCACCGATTTGTCGTCGTGGAACCCCAGTTGCTCGTAATCTCGCCTCAGCTTCTGCGCGCTCACCTTGCGAACCCGGTCAGCACCTATCCTCATCGTCTTGATGCTCTCCCATGCTCCTTTGCCGACGGCTTGGTCGTGAGGGTGGAAATCATCTCAGGCAGAATCGCGCTGCAAATGACATCGAGAGCCATGCGGTCCACCTGAAAATCCACGTTGCCGGGATCAACCGCCGGCCAGAACAGCCGGGCCTCCAGCTTAATCTTCATCAACAGAGCCCAACCGACGCCACCTTCTCCACCACCCGCTCCACCACCAGACGCTCACCGCCGCCGCGTCCTCCCCGTGGCCTGCACGACAGGGATCTGCCACGGCGCTCCTCGCCGGTTGGAGTGTGAGACCCGTCGCCCGCCATCGCTCACCGGACACCAACCACTCTGATACCAAATGTTAGGAGCAGGATCGATTCTGATGAGCACCGGTGACTCACAACTTGACTCTCACGATGAACACGACGAACACTCGAAGAGACAGAGGATTTTGCGCTGCGTGAATGTGCAGCCATTTCTGGGTTTTCTCTTCCTTTTTATTATGCATGACCGAAAGTAAAAATGCCTACAATTGAGGATCACGACCACATCCAGTGCTTGAAACGCGGCCACGACTCAGCGCCACGAGAGAAGTTCGCGACGCCCCTTGGCGCGCACGGTGTCCACAACCCGGAGCTCATGCGCACTTACATCCACGACTTTTATGGAATTAAGTAACTAATTAAGGAAACTAAGCATGCATCTATCTATAGAACGGGCCAGGCTTAACTATTACTCAATTCAAGGATGGCGCGGCAGCAGCCAGCAAGAATGTCCAAGCGGCGGCTGAGCGCTAGAGTGGCAAG
>VSTD030000276.1:0-17329 GCA_008808055.3 Sporobolus alterniflorus | reverse complement strand
ATACATGCTTATAATGCAGGCACATCCCGACTCTGATCATAGGTCACAACTTCGGTTGTGTATGCCGACTCCGGTCGCACACCATGACTCCGGTCGAACATCCTGACTCTAGTCGCACGTCCTGACTTTAGTTGTAGGCCATGATTTCGGTCGTGTATGCCAACTCTGGTCACACACAACTCCGATCGAACATCCTGATTATGGTTGCACGTCCTGACTCCAGTCACACGCCCTGACTCCAGTCGTACCTCCCAACTATGGTCGCACGTCTCGACTCCGGTCGCATGTAACGACTCTGATCATACATCTCGACTTCGGTTGCACGTCACAAATCTTGTTGTACCACATGTCTTAACTCTTCAACTGATGGACAGCTTTGCCTAATCAAGCTAGATGACTGCAGCATCTTACAACACGATCACTTAGCCAAAAACAGATCGAGTTCTGAACACATGATCTGCTCAGCGTTCAAAACCTCAGCATCTCATGGCTCTGATTGTTCAAGTGTCAGGCTCATGGGCCACGTGACCAATGAACACTTAGCCTTGCTTGATCTGTGAGAAAACCCAAACACTCCGAGTGATTCGGTACCCCATACCTCACTTGGGTCAAGGCTTCGAATGTCCATTTAGGTGAGCTAAGGCTCTATGCCACACAGTTGTGACACTAAGACCTGACCACTTTCGAGAAAAACTCCTTTCCCAACACACTGAGTAAGGTCAAGTGCTGATGGACAAAGGCTATGCGTGTTCTGAGTTAGGCTCATGTCACCCACAACTCTAAGCATTGAGTTGGGAGCCAACTAGTCAGAAAACCCTGACTACCCCTAGTGGTCAGGTACTTTATACCTTGGTGGCACAAAGGTCTTGAATGTCGAGGTCAGGCATTGCGCAACATGACCACGATGACACTAAAACTCAGCTAGCCATTAAGAAAAACTCCTCGCTCGACACACTGAGTGAGGTCAAGCATCATTACAGCAAAAGCTCAGGTTCATTTCCTATATCATGTGCCAGTCATCGATTGACGTCAAGTTAGTAGTTGGACAATTGTCATCCTTGATTACTCTGAGTAAAATAGAGATTATTGCCACACAATATGGGATGATGCCTACTAGATCAAGAAAGTTGTATTACAATATTTGGTCATTATATATTACAAACACTGCATCATTAGATGATTCGGCTCGGACCATTTTTTCAATGACTGGGTAGTGCCATATCTGAGCTACTATTAAAAAAGAAGAGGACTTGCTGAAAACTATTTCTGATTTTTATGTTAAATCTGGAGTAGCACCTTCATGGTGCACTCAAGATTTGAAGATTCACATTTTGAAGACTTTAAGCTCTGGATTCCCAAACTAATTCTTCAAAAGATTTAATATGGGAGTTGGGGGTTACTCCTAATAGGTGCACCTATGCGGTGCACATATTCGATGAATTCTACTAAAGGACTTAGCATCAACATGGAGTGTATTCCAACTTCATTTCTGCAAAGAAGACCATGTTGGCTCTGCATCTACTCAGTCAAAAAACACGTGGGGACTGCTGTCGAGGATACGTACCAAGGGTACATGACCGAGATGACCCGGTAGGCCCATGAAAGGGTCAGCATAGGCCCACATTACAATAAGATGGTGTCTGAATAACTCTCAAAGATATAGTCCTACTCGGATAAGATCAAATCTTGTAATCAGGAAAGACTAGAGATAGTGTCCTACTAGGACTACAATTGTAACTAACCCAAGGACTTTCCTTTTAACCCCTGTCCCCTTGGATATAAAAGGAGAACATGGGCACCCCCAAATGAGAACTACAACAAGAATAATCACAACATCATTACGTCGAGCAATACAAGAATACATGATGTAGGGCTATTATCCTCCGGGAGGCCTGAACATGTCTAAAAATCATTGTGTCTCCTGTGTTACCATTGTTCTCTCGATCTTGCTACCATTCCGGTACAAATTCATTGTCACAAATCATGATAGTCAGGCCAATAAAATAATCATATTTGTCTGAAATCAAGGGTGAATATCGTGGTAGGGTAGATGATCGCAGGGTAGCAAAACTAGTTTTGAGGCCTCCATCTTAATTGAGGAAAAGACTAAAAATTCTCACAAAAAAAACACATGGTTCTCTATTTGTATGCTTAACAAAGCAAGAGTATTAGTTCTTTGTAATCTATAACTCCAGCGCACCTACCGTAGACAATAAGGTACGGATAAAATAAATAAACAAAAGCCAATAGGATAAGTTATCATTGCACACACCTTCCTTAAACAACTAGAAATCAGACTCCAAAAATTTCCAAAAGACAACAGACGGACGATGCTTCATTATTGTAAGACTTTGAGCCTGGCAACAAGCTTAATGTCATACCCCTCCACCTCGCTGCTGCATCCATCTCTGCTGGTGTCGAGTGCAACACGCTTAATGGTATACCAGAGGTCCAATCCTCGACCTTTTTCTCTGGCAGGTTTCCTGCCATCTAAGGTACATCACTGTGAAGTTATGGTCAGAGAAGTGGTGCGACACCCCCAGCCAATGCTCAAGGATTTTGCGATAGTAAGCATACAACCCCTACCTCCACAAGTTTTGCATTTTGGGCCTATTTAGGAGATAGTGCATGAGTTCCTAGATGATCACATGAACATTCACATCAGAGAAATCCAGCCCACATATTTGGGTAAAGCACTAGTTCGTTTTGTGCATGCTCATGACAGGGACATGTTAGTCAATAATAGTCCATACCCCTATGGTGATGTGGAATTCAGTCTAGTTAGGCACAATCAAGGAAGAAATTGGAGGGCTATGTTTTTTAATAGAGAATGCTAGCTTATGTTGTTACATTCTCCTCTAGTTCATTTGAGTCATGATTGATAGAATATAGAAACATATTGTGTTATAGATAGAAACATATCCTGTTATCGTATGCATAGAAACTGATCCTAACCGGAGGAAACCGATCCTATCAGGTGATTAGATTGATCTAGAATTATGGTATGATAGGATCGGTGATTACGGTGATTTGTTGTAACCATACATACATGTATCGTGCCTATATAAAGTTGAGAACATGTGACTCCCAAGGCAAGCGGAGATCGCTTCCATCATCTCTTTTCACATGGTATAGAGCCAAACCATCCTCTACATCCAACATATCATCATTTTTTTTGGCACCCTCACCATGAGTTCATTTGCCATGAATCCAACCTCCTCCTCCACCACCACCATTCCCTCCATCCTCGCCATTCCAATTAGCGAGAAGCTGACCAAATCCAATTACCCGCTCTGGAGTGCCCAGGTTCTATCGGTGATATGGGTTGCGCAACTCCATGACCTTTCTGACCGGTGTCAAGATGGCGCCAGCAAAAGAAATCACTACGGTGGTTGATGACAAGCCTGTCAAGCAGGCCAATCCCATGTACACTATGTGGGTCGCCAGGGACCAAGTAGTCCTTGGCTATCTGATGTCCACACTCATGCGAGAGACGCTCATGCATGTCTCCTGGTGTGCTACGGACACCGAGGCGTGGGCGATGCTTGCTGATCTCTAGTCTTCTTAGACATGGGCACATTCATTGAATACATGCATCACCCTTGCCACCACCAAGATTCATCAACTATCTATTCTAGATTATTATGCTAAAGTGTTGCAGCTTGCAGATGATCTAGCAGCATTAGGTACCCATCTTCGTGATGATGAGTTCATCGCGTATCTGCTGGCGGGCCTAGACAAAGAATACAACCCGGTTTTCACCACGGTTGTGGCTCGGGTGGATCCCATCTCCCCAAGTGACCTATACACTCAACTCTTCAGTTTTGAGCAGCACACCACTCTTCAGGTTGCTGCATCATCTGGTGGATCTTCATCGGCCATGGTGGCAACTCACGGTTGAGGACCCTCTAGTGGCCGCGGCTATGGTGGACATGATCATGGTCGTGGTAGGGGCCGTTCTTCACGTGGCGACAGCTTCTCCAACAACAGGTTTGGTCATGGTGGCTCTGGCAACTCATCCCGACCACAATGCCAAGTGTGCCTTAAATTTGGTCACACTGCCACATAGTGTTGGCATCGTTTTGAAGAGGACTATGTTCTTGAAATGTATACTACTGCTGTGGTTTCCTCCGGCCACGACGGTAATTGGTACACCAACTCTAGTGCGACTGATCACATCACCGGGGACCTTGACAAGCTCACTATGCATAATCACAACCCTGGCCAAGAATAGATTCATGTTGCGAATGGGATAGGTATGGACATCACCCGTATTGGTAAAACTGTTATCCCCACTACTGGCTGTAATCTTGTTCTTGATAATGTCCTCCATGTCCCTGCCACTCAAAAGAATCTAATTTCTGGTCATCATTTTACTCTTGATAATGATACTTTTATTGAATTTCATCCGTTCATCTTTTTTATCAAGGACCGAAAAACAAGGAAGGTACTTTTTGTCTTCTAGTCGCTCATTGTTTCCTTTGGAACTTATTTTTTGGATGTTTGGGGTCCTGCTATTGACTCCTTTAGTCACAAGAAATATTACGTCGGCTTCATCGATGATTATAGCAAATTCACCTAGATTTATTTACTTCGTGCTAAATCTGAGGTGTTTAAATATTTTCTTGAGTTCCAGTGCCTTGTCGAGCAACGATTTGATCATAAGATCATTACTGTCCAATCTGATTGGGGTGGGAAATATGAGCGCTTAAATTGCTTTTTCCATTCTATTAGCATCTCCCGCCACTTCTCTTGTCCCCACACTCATCAATAAAATGGTGCTGCCAAACAAAAGCATCGCCGCATTGTGGAGATGGGCCTTGCCCTCCTTTCCCGCACCTCTATGCCCCTTAAATATTGGGATGAAGCTTTTTTGGCTGTGACCTACTTAATCAACCACACACCCACTAAATTTTTGGCTTATGACATGCCTCTTCATAAACTTTTGGGCGCCATTCTTGACTATTCTAGTTTTTGGGTCTTTGGTTGTGCTTGCTGGCGCAATTTACGTCCAGACAATTCCCACAAACTCCAATTTTGATCTACTCGATGTGTGTTCCTTGGATACAACAACATGCACAAAGGTTTTAAGTGCTTGGATATTTCCATGGGTCGTATTTATATTTCCCGTGATGTCCTGTTTGATGAATCCATTTTTTCTGTTTGCTACTCTCCACTCCACAGCTGGTGCCTATTACCATTATGATGTTTTGCTCTCACTAGCTACAGTACCTGGGGATGATGATTTTACTAATCCGGCTAATGTCCATGCTTTGCCTCTTTTGCCTGCAAATGATTTCTGTTCATAGGTACAACTGACGTTGCCAAATCAGGCTCCAGGCACAGAGTCTGAGGAAGATTTTCCTGCCTAGAATGGGCCCCACCATTCTGATCCATCTGCTTCCTAGGTGCCGGTACTCTCTGAGTCTCCTATTGGTGGTGCATATCCCCATACCCCTTCCGTACGACAGGCACCGTGGCCGGTATGCCAGGCGCTGTGACCGCACCAACTTCTCACCATCACACTAATTTGGGGGCATCTACCTCAACAGGAGTGTTGTGTGTAGTGATAGGCTCTGCATCGAATCTGTGCCCGTCCTATGCTGTCTCACCACACACCCTGGAGCCAATGATTGGCGGCTTTGGCACACCGGCTGGCTCGTCTGCTGTTCCACCTGAAGGTGGATCTACTTTGGACATTGCGCTTGGATCTTCTGTGCCCTAGGCTCCCTCATCGCGCCGAACAAGACTGATGGATGGCATCAGGAAGCCCATAGTTTACAGGGATGGCACTATTTGGTATACTCATCTTGCTTCATCTGGTGAACCGTATAATACACAGGAGACACTATCTCACCCTCAGTGGAAGGCAACTATAAGTGATGAATTTTCTACATTTATGAAGAACAACACATGGACATTAGTTCCACCACAATCTGGCCAGAATGTGATTGATTGACACTAGGTTTTCAATCTCAAGCATCATCCTGATGGCACTATTGAAAGGCATAAACTCATCTCATTGCCAAAGGTTTTAAACAACGCCTTGGCATTGATTATGATGACACGTTTAGCCTGGTGGCTAAGCCTGCCATGATTAGATTGATACTCTCTCTTATTGTGTCTCGAGGATGGACCCTTCGACAGTTGGATGTCAAGAATGCATTTCTAAATGGCATTCTAGAGGAAGATGTATTTATGAAGCAACCTCCTAGGTTTATTGATCCTAATTTTCCCTCATATCATTGCAAGCTGAATAAAGCTTTATATGGCCTCAAGCAAGACCCCTGAGCTTGGTATTCTAGATTGAGTGACAAGTTGCAATCTCTTGGTTTTCTTGCTTCAAAGGTAGATATCTCTCTATTTCACTATCATAAGGGGTCGGTCACAATGTATCTTCTAGTCTATGTGGATGATATTATCATTGCCAGTTCCTCCTCATCTATCGTGGATGTCTTATTGGGCACTCTGAATTCTGCATTTGCCTTAAAAGATCTTGGCTCCTTGAGTTATTTTTTGGGGATTGAAGTGAAGAAAATTATCGACAACCCCTATTTAAGTCAGGCTAAATATACCTTTGATGTACTTCATCATGCCGGGATGCTAACTTGTAAGCCAGTGACTACTCCACTGGCCACTACTAGTAAGCTCGACGCCTGGGGGGGGAGCTCTCTCAGTAGAAGATGCCACAAGGTATCAGTCCATTGTTGGGGCTCTACAATATCTTACGCTGACCCGACTTGATATTTCCTTTGCGGTTAATAAAGTGTGTCAATACCTGCACTCCCTAACAATAGATCATTGGATGGCAGTATAACGGATCTTGTCTTTCTTGAAGCACACTCTTGGTTATGGACTCTACATTCGGTCCTCCTCATCTACAATGATAAGTGATTTCTTAGATGCCGATTGGGCCAGCTACACTGATGATAGGAAGTCCACCGGGGGATTTGCAGTGTTCCTCAGACCTAATCTAATCTCATGGTGTGCCAAAAAGCAAAAGACGGTATCTCATTCAAGCACTGAAGCAGAATATAAGACAATGGCTGACGCGACGGCCGAGATTATGTGGGTTCAGATCATTCTTCAAGAACTACGAGTTCCTCACTCACGAAATTCAAGATTATGGTGTGATAATATGGGGGTCAAATATCTTGCATCAAATCTCATCTTTCATGGAAGAACAAAACACATGGAGGTGGATTATCACTTTGTTCGGGATCGTGTAGTCAAGAAATTATTGGACGTTCAATTTATTTCTACCGATGATCAAGTCACCGATGGGTTCACTAAAGCCCTGCCACAATGAAGTCAATTTACAAAACAATCTCAACTTAATTAAAGCTTCAATTGAGGGAGGATGATAGAATATAGAAACAGATTGTGTTATAGATAGAAACAGATCCTGTTATCGTATGTATAGAAACCAATCCTATCAGGTGATTAGATTGATCTAAAATTATGGTATGATAGGATCGGTGATTATGGTGATTTGTTGTAACCATACATACATGTATCATGCCTATATAAAGGAGAGAACATGCAACTCCCAAGGCAAGCGGAGATCGCTTCCATCATCACTTTTCACAATGATTGCATTCAAAATGCTATTGGATCTTTTGGCAACGTGTTGATGTGGGAAAATGATAGGTCTCATTTGGCTAGACTCTTGGTGAGAGCCAGGGTCACAGACCTGTGAGATGTCCCACATTTCATAGTCATCACAAAGGTTGAGGGTTTCAGGGATAATCATGGACCATCCAATGTGAGATCCTAAAGGAACACATGCTGGGAGGTCAGCCTGCTGATGAGGAACAACTTCCAATACATCAAGAAAATTGTCAACCTCCTATGTGTGACTTCTATGGACTTGGTCAGCCTGGTCAAGCTCCTTTCCATCAACAACTAAATGATGACTTGGAAAGTCAGGAAGCTGACAACCATAGAGTTGATCAGACAGGTTGGGACAATTGGGTGCAAGAGGATGTACAAGGGAATGATGGTATGGTCAGATGGTCCTATACTCCCTAATGACCAACCAGCGAATGCAACTTTGGAGGACCCTGATTATTGCCTTTTATCTGAATATGGCCCCTGATGTACAATTGGATGAGGATTTGAACCACATAAGGCCCATGAAAGATTTAAATATCCCTCATGAAGTGGTAGGCCAATAACAGCAGTTGCAAGTGCAAGTTAAAGATGTTCTTGTGGTAGGAGTAGACCTTGGTATTAATGGGATCCTAAATATCAATGCCATGGATAACACTCCAGATGACCATATTTCAAAAAAAATCCAGATGACCCTTCCAGCATGGTCATAGTTCCCTTCAATCAAGAGGGGGGAGGACTCGGTGAATCTGTGGAACAACTAGAAGGCCCTGATCTAAGGAGACTATCGTGTTGGCCCTGCCTGCTGCACTAGTAAACTTCCTTCACCTAGAGATACAACCTCATGAACAAGATGTTGTGGTAGTCTAACCAAACTGCTAACAATAATTCTAGATTGATGGCATCTTTAGAACAGGCTAGTCAGTTGGATAACCAAGTTCATGGCCCTGATAATGGCAACTTCTTGATTGGTCTGACCCTACAACCTGACCCTCTAGATGTAGATCATGTCTTGGCATCTCATGACAATGGCCTAGAATTAGTCAACTGGAGCCCAACAAGCAATGCTAATGGTGTGAGACTGTGGGCAAAGCATTTTGCACCATTGACGTATGTAGGTGGAATTCAGGTTCTTAGATCCTTGAGTGATTTTTTCACTATCAATTTGCTAAACCCCTCTAGGTTTGGGTGGGCCAAATCTCTATTAGAATCAAATGGATGGAAAATGATCATCATCGACAAGACTAGTGAAGCTAGGATAGTTTTTTCTATCCCCCAGATTGTGAGTGAAGCAACAAGGTTTCAAAGCATCATCCTATATCTCAGAGCAAGATTTGCCTTTGTTGCTCCACTGAACCTCCAACTTTATTAGAAAGAGCCATCAGGAGCCTGGACAAGAATTTTGTAAATCTTTGGGAAGCTAACTAATGACAAATTGCAGATGAAGCCCCCTGAGGAAGAACCCTGTTGGTCCTAGAGTCAACCAAGGCACTAAAGTGCAGAAGAACAAGAGTAATGCACATGAAGATATGCCCCTGTTCTCCCTTTTCTTCTTTAATCTTTCTTTTTTCTCCTAAATTATGTTATTGTTGTAGTGAAACTTGGTCCTGTTCTCCTGGGTGATATTATGGTGAATGTTGATGTAACTATGACTAGGTATTCTATGATCTGTGCTACTATGGGGCTCACCATGAATTCTTGGTTGGAATATCAGACACTTGTTTCCTTTCTATATACTAGTGGTATAGAACTTGTGACCTTCCCACAACTCAGGTTAACATATGGATCACCAAAACAGGAATAATGTAAAATTCTTTGTTGGAATATCAGAGGAATTAACTCCACCCAAAAAATGGACTGCCATTGAAAGTAAGATATCTGAAACAAGTTGTGATATCATTTGCTTACAAGAGACAAAAGGGAGCTTTTTGACCATACGTCTCTAAAGAAATTTGAGAATATATCATGTGCACATTAACTAATAAAGTTTATAAAAAAAATCTAAAAAAAATCACACATGTTCTTTCCATCATACTCCATTCGTGCATAAAAATTCAAGTTTAAATTCTTAATAATGAAGGAGCAGTAAAAAAGATGAAATACAGATTTGTAGTCCAAAATCTATCAGAAATTTCTCTTATTTATTATGGATAAACTATAATGATTTTTAACTTGAAATTTTATACACAAATGGAGTATGATGGAAAGAACATGAGTGAATTTGTTTTAGATTTTTTTCTGAATTTTGTTAGTTCATGTACACGATATATGCACAGATGTGCACGTGATATGTTCCCAAGAAATTCTGTCCCTCAATTTTTACTGCTTTGAGTACATTCCTTCAGAAAGAGCATCTGGTGGGACTATAATAATTTAGAAGAGTTCTAGATTTTCTGGCCATGTAGTGTTTCGGAATAACTATGTCATGAGTGTAGAATTTGTCTCATCCTTATCTGGAGCATCATGGATTCTGACCAACATATATGCAAGAAGGGGAGGAGGATGAGAACATCTCATCCATTTATACAACCACACATGCTACACAATAAGGCATAATGACAAGAACTCGAACACGACAACTTAATTACCAGGTACAATCATTCATCGCTATTTGTGCAAACTCCCCTCAAAATTAGATGCTACTAAATCATTAAGATGATTGTATCATTCTTAGGAACATGGAGACCTCAAGTTGGACAACAATCTAGGACAACCGAGAAGCACAAGTTCGGACATCAATCTCAGACAATGAGTTCAGACATCCAAGCAACACTAAATTATTTTAGTTATAACTTCTTGCTCCAGATGTTGTTTGAGGTCCATGAATACTCGTTGGAATGCATTTGAAGTTTATTTTCACATGGGTCAATCCCCATCTCAAAATTCCTATCGAGCTGATCAGAATAAATCAAAAGGCTGTCGGACCTCCAGGCTTGGGCTGAGGACCTTGTATCTCATTCAGCTCACTAGGGGCCCATTCCAAGCTAGGGTTCACAACCTCCCATGCCTCCTGGTTGATTCCCATGTATAAATATTTGCTTGATTCAAGACCCCAACTTGTGATTCGGATTCATATTTGTATTTCCCATATGTGAGTTAATTGCTTGCTCATCTTGTTCTTCATTGTTCTCGATTTCTAGCAGGAGAAGAAATGTTCTTGGTACAATAGGGATAGCACAATCAGAGATGATGTACCTGTTGCTATGGCGCAACCCTTGTAGTTGTAGTCGGACGTCCAATGTCGAATCTTCCCTAAATCAATGTTACCCTCAACTCTCATTAAAGGATCGGGCACAAACCCTAACAGGTTCACATCATGATGCAACCAAATAAATTTTTTCAACTAAACTTATTTGTTCCAACTAACTATATAATTTGTTCCACAAATACAACATTTTTGTTCAAGCTACAAAAATCATCTAATCAACTAATAAAATTGATTTGTTCTAGCTAATTAAATAACTTGTTTCACAAACACACTTCATGGACCATGTATAATTTGTTCCATACAAAGATTCTAAAGATAATATACAAAAAACAATTATTCCTAATACTAGCTAGAACAATGTGATTTCATGGCTAAAAAATAAAAGACACGAAACATCTGAAAGAGACCGTAATGAATAAGTATTTTTTTAGAACTCCAAAGGAAAAATTGTAAAATGCAATGAAAATAGAGAAATCCCTTTTGTGCCCCTAAAGAAAAAAATTGTGTTCCCTTCGTGTCACTAAAAAAATGTTTTCCCTATCGGTCTTTAGTTCGCCAATGACCATGTTGGGTCGGCATGACACAAACCAGTCATGGGTCAGGCCATTTCCTTGGTGGGCTGGCAGGACCTATCTGGCTATCTAGTTGTGTCAGCACGACAGGACTGAGGCTCGATGCAAGCATGTCACAACGACAACAAACTCGATGAAGTTGGGGAAGAGCTGAATTCACCGTAACTTGTTAGCAGGAGCCTCAGATCTCCATCATCTTCATCGCTAGGTTCTTAGGCTCTCAGCCACAGGAGAAGATCGAGGGAGACGGTCACGATGGCGTTGGCATGCACAAGGAGCCTAGAGTTCAGGTATGGGGAGAGGTGATGGTGCTACATCAAGAAGAGGGGGGGGGGAGAGAGAGGCAAAATCATGGGTAGGTGGCGGCGGTGCGATGAGATCTAGAGAGACAGAGTCGTAGAGGGCGAGAAGTGGTGGCATAACGAAAGGAGATAGTGAGAGAGAAAAGAGAGCGAGAGGATTGAGACAGGAGGCATATGTCACATTTGGTTTTAAGGTCAAAATTGAATGCTCATAATATGTGTGCCTAGGAACAAGTTTCCACACATACAATCCAGAAAGTGAATACAGAATAACTAATGTCTCGAATATAGTATAATTATTATACAAAATATTATCTTTGAGCAAAGAATAAAATGACTCCCTCAAAGACACAACAACCGAAGGCATCACAACTCCACAGACAATCGGTCGGGGCCAATCGTTCACCTCTAGAAGAAATCCTCATCGTGGAAGTTCATCTCTTCTCTAGCTTTGTGAGCAGCAGTTTGAGTAGTAGGAGAAATAACAAGAATGAGTACACTTATAGTTGGTACTCATCAAGTGTGAAAATAATATGATATGAAAGTCATAAAACAAGGATAAAGTTGTAAGAAGGTTTAACAGCAGAAATGTCAAACCCTATACTTAAGACTCATCCAATATAAGCATCCTATGTATTAGGTGAAATGTCCTATTCCAAACCGAGTTCATTAAACTCTCCACGAAGAATCTAAATCTCTCCACTAACCATCTCAAACCAACCATCACCATCCATAACCATATCCTTCTAATCTCAAGAGGATTCCAGATCGATTATAACCATGAACACAACTCTTAGTAGTTGTACACTTTTCGGTGACTAGAGAACCTCCATTTTATCAATGCTGACCAAGCATGTTCACACTTCCTTTGGTGTACAACTGTCCTTCCCTGAGCTCTATTCCTTCATTAAAAAGCAAAATCTTTCACTCCAGGAGATGATGCAGGCTAACGTTACAGACCTCTTCCACCTACCTTTGTCTGAGCAATCATATGATCAATTAACTCAACTTCAGGATATCCTGCAGACTCTGAACATCTCTGAAAACACTGACCAATCGACATATATATGGGGCACTGGCCATTACTCGGCAGCCAAAGCTTACAAGCAAATGATAGGCCACACAAACATACATTCTGCTTATGGTTGGCTATGGAAATCTTAATGTCAGATGAAGCGTAAAGTATTCTTCTGGCTCTATCTAAAGGACAGATTAAACACTAGGGGCCTGCTGCGCAGGAAGAGCATGACTCTTGAGTCATACACATGTGAATTGTGTCTTTGGCGGTAAGAGGAAACCATACAACATCTATTTGTGCAGTGTAGCTTTGCTAAAGCATGTTGGGCAGCAATAGGGATCGCCCGGCAGCCATGCTTAAAACGACGTATTGCACAGCCTTTCTTCATGGAAGTAATAATCCTAATGACGTGGGTCATCTGGAACACGGGGAATGGATGGATTTTACGAAGACCCAACAATGGAAGGATGCAGAAGATTCATTAAGGAGTTCAAATTACTCATCAGAACAAAGAGAAATATTTTCCTACAATAGAACAGTGGCTGTAAGATTTATCTCAACCACCTTGAATTTTTTATCCTGTCCTGGCTCTTGTAAATTTGTAAACCTTTTGCTTATCTTAATATATAACCAGTAGGGGTATTCTACCCCTCCTTATTCATCAAAAAAACAACCTAAAAAGACGCATTCCAAGGTTTTGTACTAGTAATAGTAACACAGGGCCGACTCCCCGGTTCAGGAAATGCAAAAGTACAGGGGCAAGAATTGGTTCCCGAACGATGTGGTTCACAGGAACGAATAGCATCCATACAAATGGCTAGCACACAATGAACCCCACACTTCCTAAGATTACCAAAATGAAAGTAAACACTACAGGAAATAGGGATTCATTCGTCGGTGGTGCCACATCACCGATGAATATAGTCCGATGAATATACATGCACTATATTCATCGGTGACATGGCATCACCGATAAATATATGGGGCATAGGGATGATGGGTACGGCCCGCCTATATTCATCAGTTAAACAATCAATATAGGCGGGATTTGAAAACCATGTGATTTTTTTCTCCCTTCGCATTTGGCCCGTGCCGCACACTTCGCCTTTGGACCGCGTATCGGTGAACCAACCAATATAGGCGGGAGTTGAAAACCACGCGATTTTTTCTCCCTTCGCATTTGGCCCGCGCCGCACACTTCGCCTTTGGACCGCGTAGCTGCCTAGCCTACCGCCGCCGCCGGTGGCCTACAGTGCCACCAAGGTAAAAATAATAATTACTTTAGTTATTATTTATAGGTTAATTAGTTTAATAATGAATTGGGTTAGTTATTTAGGTTAGTGAATTAGGTTAGTATTATATTGTTTAGGTTAATATTTAGGTTAACTATTATATTGTTTAGGTTAATATATTTAGGTTAGTAAATTAGGTTAATATATTTAGGTTAGTTATTTAGGTTAATATTGTTTATGTTAATATTTTCTTAGATTTTGTTGTTTAATTAGGTTAGTATTATATTGTTTAGGTTAATATTGTTTAGTTAATATATTTTGGATTATTTATATTGGTTAGTAAATTAGGTTAATTAGGTATTCTATTTGTTAGTTAATTAGGTTAATATTGTTGTGTTAATTTATGTTTAGGTTAATATATTTTAGATTATATTTAGCTTTCTTACTTAATGTGTTCTATGTTTTGTATTTTACTCTTCATTTACATTATCGCTCAATATTTATTTATCCGATGCTTTATGAAATATGTTTATGGAGCAATAGGTGTAGAACATGTATGTGTAGGACGTGTAGCGAACCTATGCATCACCCGTTCAGGAACAATGCATCTCACATGAACTTGTGAAATGTGTGATACCCGAATTGTCCAGTGTATTTTAGACAGTCTGAGAATGGTGATCATTGCGTGTTATCTGGTGTTGTCTTGTGTGTCTTTCATTCATGATTTCGGTAGCATAACACTGTTGTTCTCTAACACACCGATATCAGAGAACAATACGGTTATGCTGCTGAAATCATGAACAAAAGATACACAAGGCAGACACCAGATAACACGTGACAGTCGCTATTCTTAGGTGGTTTTAGAACATATCTTTCCTAATAGGGTTTTAACTTGTCACATATCTTCTCTGACGTCATGCATCGGTTTCCATAGTATTGAATATGGTAGACTGAGTTTACGGCTTGAGCCTTCTCATCTCCTCGCAATGATTGGAATTATATGTGTATACAACTTAATAGGTACAAAAATTATCATCAGTTGTTTTTAACCCCTTGTTAGTCAGAAATAACTGGTGGTATTTTTTTTACCTATTAAGTTAGATAGACGTACATAATTCCAATCATTCCGTGAAGATGAGAAGGCATAAACAGTAAACTCACTCTGTCCTAGTTCCTGCTGTAGGCTTGACACCTTAACTGTGAACACCAGGTTTCCCTCGTGTAGCGAACCAATGGTATTGAACATGGTCGAGGACAGACGGATGATGTACGATGGATTCAGTGATAAAGGTGCACTCTATCGAATGGTTTGAGATAGCGAAGAATTTCCTAGAGCTAGCTTTTGTTGGTGACTGTCGTGAAGCGAAGTGCCCGTGTAATAGGTGCCAGAATTGAAGGATGTTGTTCGAGTATGAGATGTGTGGTCACATTGCTAAGCACAGATTTATGCTGAACTACCTGGTGTGGCACCAGCATGGAAAGGTGCAGGCACCCACAGCCGCTAAGTTGGACGGAAGCGATGATGAGGACCAAATGGATGACATGATGGCAGGCATTAGTATAGAGTATGACCTAGGGTCTAGAGATTAACACCCACCGCCAGAGGTACAGATTTTTTATAGGCTCCTTGCCTCCTCAGATGAGAAAATGCATGATGGCACTGATTTGACCGCACTACAGGTTGTGACGCATCTTATGGGGATGAAATTGAAGTATAACATCTCAAATCAGTGCTATAAAGATATCGTGAAATTAATTATTGATCTCATCCCAACGAAGCACAACATAACGAAAGACTTGTACTAGTCAAAGAAGATTGTTACCGGTCTTGGTATGAACTATGAGAAGATTGATGTGTGTGAAAGGAACTGCATGTTGTTCTGGAAGGAGCACAAGGACGATACTAAATGTATGCATTGCGGTAGGTCCAGATACGTAAAAGTGGTCAATGAAGATGGAGCCTCTGGTACCACAAAAGTGGTGGTGAAACAACTTCGTTACATGCCTATCACTTTGAGTCTCAAACGGTTGTACCTATCTAAAGAAATAGCAAAACAGATGAGGTGGCACAAGGAAGGGAAACATGATAGCGAAGATCCTGATATTTTGTCGCATCCTGCTGATAGTGAAGCTTGGGAGGCCCTGGACCGCTTTGATCCAGATTTTGTAAGGGACCCTAGGAGTGTCTACATTGGCTTGTCGACGGATGGTTTCCAACCTTACAGTGAGGCTAGCAGTCCTTATTCTTGCTGGCCAGTTTTCATCATGCCTTACAATCTGCCGCCCAACAAATGTCTGAAATAAGGTTTTGTATTCCTTGCCTTTGTCATTCTGGGTCCTAAGGAACCGAAGAAGCAAATGAATATATTTTTGCGTCCATTTATGGAAGAGATAAAAGAACTGTGGCAAGGGGTATATGCATATGACAGTCATCTGAAAAATTTGCCGTAATTATTTGCCATGGTCGTTTCTAAAAGGCAAAACCGTTAGAAAAGGGCCACCAAAGTGTTCGGGGCAGATATCATAAAAATGCTTGATGACCTGAAGGAGCCAGAAAATGATGTGTTTGAAGGTTACGGTGAAAATCACAACTAGACACATAAAAGATGTCTTTGGGAACTTCCTTATGCAAAAGCATTGATACTACCCAACAATATCGATTTGATGCACCAAGAGCGAAATATTGCAGAAAGCATCATGAGCATGTGTCTTTATGTTATCGGTTTCATGAAAGATAATGTGAATACAAGGAAAGACTTAGCTGCTCTTTGTGATCGTCCTTCGCTGGAGGCTAAACTGAATGCAAGGGGGGAACTAAGGAGACCAAAGGCTCCATACTGTTTGAAGCCGATAGAAAGGAAAGAGGTTCTTAGGTGGCTTAAGACATTGAAGTTTCCAGACCGCTATGTGGCAAATATAAAACCAACAGTTAATGTTGATACTGGTAAACTCAATGGACTGAAGAGTCACGACTACCATATTTTTATAGAAAGACTCATACCGGTAATGTTTTGTGGCTATTTTAAAGCTAATTTGTAGAAGATGTTTGCTAAACTCAGTTACTTCTATAGACAGATTTGTGCTAAGTAAGTCTCAAAGGCGTGATGCAGGGGTTGGAGAAGCAGATCACAATGGTTGTATGTAAGATGGAAATCGTATTCCCTCTTGGATGGTTTAATACGATGCAACATTTGCTAGTGCATTTACCTTGAGAAGTAGTCAAGAAAGAGAATTAAAAAAAACTAAGATATATGATTCATAACAAGGCAAGGGTTGAGGGGTGTATTATAGAGGCATTCACGTGTAAAGAGAATACAAACTTCTCACGCGTGTATTTCTTACGAGCCAACAACGTTAATATGCCAACAACGCAATACCATGTAGTC
>VSTD030000275.1:0-17336 GCA_008808055.3 Sporobolus alterniflorus | reverse complement strand
TGGAGAGGTGTGTGCCTCTTGTGCCGCAAAGGCACGCTCTTTTGTCTCGTGCTTTAAACTTGCCTAAAATTCAGTTTATATTTTGTGCTTAATGATATATTCCAATATAATGATCTCGAAGCTCCGGGGTGTTTGCCGTACCCAGTCGTGTGACCCACCGCGCGGTCTAGAGGTCATTTGAGGAGTGTCCAATACAGTGGTTTTGAAGCTCCGGGGTGTCTGCCGTACCCATACGTGTGACCCTCCGCGCGGTCTAGAGATCCCTTGAGGACCTAAAATGAGTAAATTGTGAACCTAATTGCTTAATCACTTGCTTGTTTACTCACTTGTACAAACTGAGTTCTTAGCTGCATATGTGAGCATTTGGCAAAGCATGCTATCTCGAACTGTTGTTGCTCTTGTTGAGATGATGTTTATCGAGTTTATATGCTTGTTTTGGTTGAGATATGAGTTTTTATGCTTGTGGTGGCTTGTTTAACTTGCTTATTCAATTCATGCTTATCTTAGCTCATGGCTACTTGCTTGTTATCCTGTTGTGGTCTCTTTGTGAGGATTCACTCTTATTTTGTAAGTCTTGGCATAATGGTGTACATAACTGCTTAAATACTTGCTTGTATGCCTTGTGAAGCACCCTAATTTTAAATCTTATGCATAGCATCTCGTTCTTCTCTCGGTTTGTGTTTGATGAGTTCATTGCCAAAGGGGGAGAGTATGAGCACAAAGTTGGTTAAACTCTTTGCTAACCGGGTGGTTGAGAGAAGAAACATGATAAATGACTATCTAAGGGGGGAGCTTGCATTGAGAGTGTTAGGGGGAGTTGATTTTAGGGAGGAGTGTTGATTTTGAGCTTTTCTTAGCTCTTCTTTGCAATTTTGCTTGACTTTGCCGCTTTTCATGCCTTTTCTTGGCTTTTGCAGTTTTTCTTCTTCTAGATGACCTTCTTGATATTTTCTTGGCTGTTTGGGTCTTCTAGCTATACTTCATGGGGTCTTGGATTCAAACTTCAAACTTTGTGACTTTTGTTGTCAATGGACTCATCAAGGGGGAGATTGAGAAACCAAGTGGTCAGTTTCTTGGTTTGATTGTGATGAGCCATTGACTTGGCAAGGTTTTGAATTCAAATCCGAGATAGTGTCGTTTGTTTTACCTTTACCTTTGTTTCGTTCGAAGAATCGCGTTTGCTTGTCTCATGGTGTGCAGGTGGTAGGTGCGGCATGGCGTGCAGTGATGAGGATTGTGGTAGGAGTAGGAGACCTGGTGCAGATGACCGAAAATGGTCGCACAGGTCAAGTACTCGGTGGCCGGGCGATCGAGAGGTCGGATGGCGCCGTGTGCCGTCTGCACCATGCACGTGAAGATAAGGAGCGTGGGTTTCTTGGTTGAGCCTCAAAACCAAGGTCGACAGTTTGTGAATGGTTTGGCCTCAAAACCACTCGGACGGTTTCTCATTGGTTTGGGCCTCAAAATCGATGGCGACGGTTTATCAGTGGTTTGGTCTCAAAACCACTCGGACGGTTTTCTCCTGTTTGGCCTCAAAACCGGTGGCGACGGTTTCTGGCGGTTTGGCCTCAAAACCTGCTGCGATGGTTTCTCCCGGTTTGGCCTCAAAACCGGTGGTGGGTTTCTTGGTTGAGACTCAAAATCAAGCTGGTGGAGTGCTTCCCGGTTTGGGCCTCAAAACCAACAGCTTTGGTTTGGTGATTTGGGCCTCAAAATCACCGCGACGGTTTCTTGGTTTGGATCTCAAAACCAAGCGGACTTTGGTTTATTGGTTACGTCACAAAACCATTGGAAGGAGGTCAACACGGGACATACTTCGAGATCTAGCGGTTTGCTTCACGTGGAAGCAAGTCGTTTCCCAATCTAGCCTCAAGACTGACGGAGGCACGATGGCGGGTGGTGCACGTGGCACCATCACGTAGGTTGGGTCGGAGTCAAGTCAAAGACGGACGGGTCGATGCGATGGGCTGCATTGGACCCTGCTACCCTTGCTTTACAATTTTCGTTCTATTAGACCATAGGGGCATTATAGTCATTTAGTCTTTTGCTTGGGCATATAAATAGGATCCTAAAGGGATGGGGCTCCTTGCCACTTTCCTAGTTTCATTTGACATTTCTTAGAATATGAGTGAGCCAAGAACCAATTTTGATCAAAAGACTTGAGTTTTTCTAGTCTAAATTAAACTCACACTGCATTCTCTAGTTTACGCCCACAAGATGTTCGATGAAATGCTTGTGAGAACTTGAGCTACCTTTCAATTCATTTTTGGCCGCCTTAGACTCGCACGTGACTTTGCTTGCATCGGCTGCTGTCTTCCGCTGTGTTTCTATGGTCCCTAACCCGGTTCCAATGGCTAGTAGCTTTTTGATAGCTATGTAGTCTTGACCGAGTTGGAAGAGAGACGGTTTGTGTCTGAGTTGGGATATAGGCCGAGTTCCCTCGAGGAATTTTGATTAGCTCTCATTCACCCCCCCCTCTAGTCGTCTTCTCCGGTCCTTCACTTTTGATTGATAAATGAAATTGATTTATGTTGCTGTATGTGGTTATGTATCAATGTGTTATCCATATGCGCCTTTGTATGTGAATGTGAAGATGTGGCTTCTATTGGTACTATGCGGCTGCCGAGTCCTGGCGAGCTCCAGGATGCAGCCGGTAGCCTATAGAAATTCACTTAGCACGTACGATATTCAGAGATGCGTCTCACTAAACATGCGTCTCTTATTAGTGCCAGAGTAGCTCAGGCAATCATCTAATGCGAGACGTACGACACGTATCGCACGTCTCAGTTTTTTAACATGATGAGAGATGAGTGTTTGTAAGGCGCATCTCCTATATTATGAAATGAGTGACGCGCGTAAATACGCGCCTCCGATTATGTTGTGATGTGTGACACAACATCAGAGATGCAAGCTCCATGTGTCTCCTTTTTTCATTAGTGCACGTCTCTGCTTTAGTGTTGTGGCGTAGTGATCTTCTCTCACCCGATGCAGCCTTCTCCTGGAACTTCCCCCGGATAACTTTCCTGCACAGCGAACTCCGCTTTTATCCGCATCCGGTTGTTACCCCTCGCCTCGAGGCCTACCCGGGTAAGGCGAGAGCGTCACGGGTTCGCCCGGGCCGAGCCGCCTCAACTGCATGCAACACATTCATTGCGTGCATGTCGCGCTTAGTTCAGGTGCTTTGGCGTCCTGTTCGTTGCATGCCGCACTCACCCCGAGACTTGCCATTGTTTTAGCCATGCAGCCCTCCAAGTATTCTCCCGCCATTCGCTCCTTCGTTAGCTCGCCATGCATCTCGTGCACGTCGCCGTGATCCCCCATCCTCCCTAGCTCCAAGCTTCTTTTTCCATTTTTGAGTAGCAACAATAGAATATCTACACCTTCTGTTCATTATTCAGATTTTCCAACAGAAGTCTACAGGTTATGCATACGATGTACCAAAATCTCCATATTCCTACATTAGTGCTAAATATTGCTTTGCCATCTTGCTACAACACCTACTGCAGCGTTCTCATTCAATGGGTGATGTGGCTCTCTAGGAAGCTTTTTCCAAGTCAAGCTGCATATTTGTCCTTGGCAAGGATGGCATTTAAATATCACAAATTGTCTGTTAACTAATTATATGGAAAATAACACAGTTTGTCGTCGAACAATCAAACAGTGCATCTCAAGTCAAAAGCAAAGTGTCCAAATTGCTTGGTAGTAGAGAATCCCCAACCACTGATTGACCAGAGAGAAATCATCGCTGTGGTTCCCACTCCCACCAAAAATCCACTAAACTCACCCCCATTACCCAATGTTCACATACATCCAACACATCATCAGGTGATTCATCTCGCATAAACAAGAACAAAAAGAGAGCCATGGAATCAACCTAAGCGGTGGTAAAAAACTGCAAGAACATTTCTCTCGTGAATTTCCTAAAACACCTCAGGCATGCCAGCTGAACGCCTCAGTGGCTAGTTATTCTTATTCCCATCTCTTTTTTTGCGACTTAAAGGACGCCATTATTAAGTAATATCCCCGAAATTCTGACAATGGATCCGGTCAAAAAGTACAAGATCTTGAATACAAGGTGGCACAACAGAAAACGAAACTTGAGACCTACGAGTCTTAAGGGCAAACTTAGCTAAATTATGTGCTATCTTGTTTTGCTCCCTCCAGATTTTACGGACCGTACACGAGGCGTGCGAAGCCATCCCTTGCTTAATGTCCATGATCATAGCCGAGATTACCGACCGGTCCATGCCCTTGCTCTCCATCTTTTGGACTAAGTTCGCACAGTCGGACTCAAAAACCACAGGCGTGCTCTCCGGCCACTGCTCAGCCAGTCGAAAGCCCTCCAGGAGAGCTAAAGCTTCTGCTTCTTCTGCAGCGACCAACCGTGCGCCATGCCATAACATGAGGTTGTCCTTCATGGTCGCGAACGATGACACCTACTGCTGCTTCCTCCATTTCCAGATTAAAAGCACCATCTACATTCACTTTCATAGCTGCCAGAACGGGGGGCTGGGGGGGGCATTGAGCATCGCTTCTCCCAGGGCACCTGACCTCACCGGCATCTTGTCCTTCGTACACGCTCGCAGTGGCCACTGCCACTCCCTTCAACTCATTTAGGCTCTTCCCCAAGTTGCTCAGATATAGCACCGAATCGTCTATAGATAAAGGCGCTCCAGCTTGTGTAATTTTATTTCTCACCTCCCAGGTTCTCCACAACACCATTGCAAGGTCGGCTACTTCCTCCGTCGATGCCGAGTCCAGCACAGCCAAGAACCATTCTGGTCCTGTGTCACGTAATGTATCCTCCAGTGGCATGCACCAGAGTTCTCTCATAGCACCCCTTAGATCTACTGCATGGGGACATCCCATCACTGCATGATAGCAGTCTTCCTTGCGCTCGAAGCACATCTCGCAAGAGGCATCAACTGTGATATGTTTGAAGCACCGGTTACCATTTGTGGGAAGCCCATTCTTTATCAGTTTCCACACGAAATTCCGGACCTTCGGAGGCACTGGCAACTTCCATAGTTTCTTCCATACTCCTCATTCTCCACTAGCAGCCGAACTAGAGCCCATAGCGTCAAGGTCCTGGGCAATCTTCAAAGCCAACTTATATGCACTTCTCACCGTAAAAATCCCAGACTTTTCATATTGCCATGCTACCCAGTCTGGACCCTTGTTCACCGGCACCTTGATCTTCAGGACTTCATCTACATCCCACGGGTAAAAGTACCGTCTCAACGTACCTTCATCACATTCATTTGTGCCCTGATGCATGAGTTGTGAGACACGTCATAATCTGCAAGCACGGGTGGATATTGATGGGCCTCATGTTCGGCGTTCTAGGTATCCAGTTGTCTCTCCAAATGCGAGTGCTTTCTCCATCCCCTATTCTTCTGATAGCTCCTCGTTTCAGTAGTTCAACACCGTACTCAACTGCCAGCCATTTAACCGACGCCTCCCCAGCTCGAGACAGGTCCAACAAATCACTGTGAGGAAAGTACTTAGCTTTCAGAACTTGTGCACACAAGCTATGAGGGTGCATGATCAGGCTCCATGCTTGGTGCGCTAATAACGCATGGTTGAATAGACGCAAGTCTCTGAAACCAAGGCCTCTGTAGCTTTCCGGTTTTATCAACACATCCCATGGAATCCCCTGAACCTTGCACTTCCCTCTATATGATCCCCACCAAAAAGATCTAGTATGCTTCTGCAAGGTATCGCATAGTCCAAACGGTATTTTGAAAACACTCATCAAGTAGGTAGGCAAAGCTTGCACCACAGACTTGATAAGAACTTCTTTTGCCACCTGCGAGAGGGTGCGTTCATTCCAAGCTGACATGCTTCACATATCTTTCTTCTATTGATTGGAACTGACCACGTTTGAATCTACCTGTCGGCACTAGAAGCCCTAAGTACTTTTCATCAAAACCCACTCTCTCAATGCCAAGGATGTGTCGAACTTCATCTGTGATCACCGTGTCAGAACCTTGACGTATTAGCAGTGAACACTTTGAAGGGCTCAGTTTCTATCCAGTACATTTTTCAAAAATCACCAGCATATCCCGCACTTGTCTTGCCTGATTACCATCCAGTTTGAAGAACAAAATACTATCATCCACAGAAAACAAGATGTGAAATGCCTGGCCCATGCCGACTCAATCGAATCCCAGTGATTAGACCCTGCCTCTCGTAATACTTGACAAGAATTGATAGACAGTCGGCCACCAAAAGAAATAAGTAAGGCGACAAAAGATCAGCTTGACAAAGACCTTGAGAGGGGCGGAAAGGATTCAACACAGTCCCATTGAAACGAACACTATATCGAACTGTGGTAATGTATACCATTACCCACTGAACAAATTTACTATGAAAGCTCAGCTTCTCCATCACCTACTTTAGAAAACCCCAATCGACCCGGTCATATGCCTTAGACAAATTCAACTTATAGGCACAAAAGTCACCACTTCTCCCATTGGTTCTCTGGATTTCATGAGCACACTCCAAGACAATGATAGCATTATCCATTATCCTCCTAAATGGCACAAATGCACTCTGCTCCAGGTTTATGATCTCATCTAGTATAATTCACAATCTGTTTACTATGCACATGGAAATCAACTGGTAGATCATATTGCATAAACTGATAGGCCTAAAGTCTGTTAACTCCACTGGTTCATTACCTATAGGAATCAGCACGATGGATGTATCATTTATGCCTTCCGGCATAGCTCCGTCCAGAAAAAAATTACGTGTCGCTGCTACCACATCAGTCTTGACAATAGCCCAATGCTTTTGATAAAACCTTGCCGGAAAATCATCCAGCCCTGGCGCCTTCAGAGGACCCATTTGGAACAAAGCATCAGAGATTTCCTTGTTCGTTAATTTGTTGAACAGATCCTCATTCATCTCCTGCGACACTCTCGGTTCCACCAGAGCGAGCACCTGATGGGGGTTCACTCCATTGTCTACCTTGTACAAATCTTCAAAGAAAGCAATCGTGAGTTTTTCATTTCATTTGGCTCCTCAGCCCACGTCCCATCTGCCCTCTTTAAGCATCATAATCTTGTTTTTCCTAGCGCGCCATCTTGCCTACCAGTGGAAGAAACCAGTGTTACGATCTCCCTCCTTTAGCCAAGAGACTCGCGAATGTTGGAGCCACATCATCTCCGCATGGTACAATAACTCATCCATGCGATCAGTTATAGCGCACGTACATCAGCCTGGCATGCAACAGTTCTTGATCTTACCTCCTCCAATTGCTTGCGTAAGTCATTGAGCTCACCTGTCATGGCTCCAAATTGTTCCCTACTCCATTGCCACAGTGCTTTCTACATGTTCCACAAAACATGTACCATACCACCTAAGTTTTCTCTATCAGCCATAGAGCACCACACCTTCTTGAGCTCCTCCGACAAGGTCTCAACATGCTCCCACATAATCTTGTACCTGAATGTACGTGGACCTCTATTCTCCCATGCATCCCTCCTTAGCTCAACTAGAACCGGGCAATGATCTGATCTGGATGAAATTAGGTGCCACACCCATGCATCAAAAAAGATCTCCCGTCAAGCCAGGTCAGCCACAGCCCTGTTCAGGCAAACCTGGACATTAGCACTTCTGGACCGGCCATTGTCCCACATGTATGGTAGCCCAGAAAATCCAATGTCATGCAGATCACAAAAGGTTAACGCATCTCTAAAATCTTCCATTTGGTGAACAGTTCTTGGAGACTCACAAAAGTGCTCATAACCCCACATAGTTTCATTGAAATCACCCATTACCAGCCACAGCAAGTCTGAAATTCCACGGAGTTCCTACATAACATAACGGTGTTCAACCCGGGTCTCTCCATAGATGAAAGTAATTCTATTCCATGAACCGGTTGCTACATTTTTAACTCGAACATCAGTAAAGCAAGGACACATGCCTAACAAGACAACCGCTAAACTTTCATGCCAAACAAGAACTATACCACCTCCCTGACCAAAGCTATCAACTCCAACTGAATTCTTCAAGCCTAATCTCCATTTTAGATTCATGGCACAACTATCACTTCTATGTGTCTCCATGAGGAACACCATAATGGGGTTTTTTGCTCTCACTAGAGCGATTAGCTCTTGAACTATCGTGGATTGCCTGAGACCACGGCAGTTCCAGCTGAGGATACTTATTTCTCCTGACGGGCCTCCTCATGAGGTCCCATCAGGGGTGTAGGGTCTGCTGGGTTTGACGACAAGGCAAGAAAGCCAAGTCCCTCATCCATCATCACATGATCTCCACTCCTACCATCAACAGCAACACGGTTGCTCAAAGCATTAGCTTTCTCTACCTCTGGATAACTCCCATCTCCCACGTGACACATTGGGCGCGAGTATGGACTCATTCTCCTCCTCTTCATCTTTTCATTATTCCTGCTAGGCCCTACAATCTTCAACATTGACAATTCATGGTCATCAGCTTTTGGCTTAGGAGAGTGGTTGAACACCTGTTGCGGCATGACTCCCACCGAAGATTCTACTTTAGATATCATATTCGTACCTAGTGAGACCCTTTGTTGCACGCCATCCGGCCCATACACAGGCAATAATTCCTCCTGCGGCCCAACTTCAGTAACATCAATGCCTTTCATGCCCTTCATTAGCTCTTTCTCCTCTTCATGCGGGATTGTTAGCTTGGTCTCCCTCCTCCTCCAGCACTTCACCTGGTTGCCTCATGCCAGACTCAGCTCTAACATTGTCACTCCTCCAGGAGGAGCTCGCTTCATCCTACAGCTTAGCCCTTTGTGCCCCCTCAAAGTTCAGAAAACATGACGCCACTGAGCATTTTTGCACCCTCACCTTGTGTAGACACTTGGGTGAAGAAGCCCTAAGATCAACCCCATAATTGAATGCTCCATCATCCACCTCACCATCCACGCATTCCTTATCTGAGTGTCCAAATTTCCCACAAATGAAACAAAAGAATGGCACATTCTCATAGGGGATAGGTACTTTCATGTTGCCTTTGCCTTTAATGTGAATCTTTGCCTCTAGAACTAAGGCATTTGCAAGGGGAAATAGGGCACGAACCCTTACGTAGTTCGGAAAACTCATGTCGATAGCATGAACTTGTCCAAAATGTGCCCCCAGCTTCTGGACATAGTAATCTTTCCTCAAGACAGTCGGTAGATCATAGAATCGTACCGACAGGGCAATGGTGTTCATCACAATTGTCGATGGATGGGATAACGACCCATCATATGACACCACAATCAAGGCATCCCCCTTGTGTCTCCATGGCCCCCCTTCCACCACACGTTGCTTTATCTCCTCTGAATCAAATTCGAGCAAGAACTTGTTATCACCCAACACTTGCAGCTGTTTCATCGATTGTAGTCCCCATGCCACACTCATCTCTTCAAATAGACCTCTAACATTAAACTTCTTCCCCGAGTAAAATCTCACCATGTCTAGCGGCTTAACTTCAGCTTGTTCCTCCTCTAGGTCAAATTCCACCACATCTTCCTCCTCAAGCTCCACCTCAGGTTGCCCTACCCCATGCAGGAGCATCTCGTGTCCCATCACCTCAGCGATTGGAACTGCCTCTGCCATCGAGTTTGAACCTGATAAGTCCTGTGTTGCTCCCCCTACCGGTTTCCTTCACACAAACCCTACAGAAACTTCTAGTCAAGCCCCTCCGCTTGCCATGATCAACTGATCTACCTTAAACCCTAAAATGTCACACTGGCTTCAGGTGGGTAGTTCCTTCACCAACAATCCCTTAATCACCCCCACTGATAAACGAGATAGGGTTTGTGAGTAGAGAAGCAGACGAGCAGACAAGTAATCATGAAGAGATTTTGGCTGGTAGGAATCAGATGGAATGTAGATGTCGCCCGCCACCAACTTTATTGTCGCGGCCACAAAACTCCCGACCCGAGTCGGTCACGTGCCTACTGCTTGCCCTCCACAAGCACCGGTGTACTCAACGGAGACTCCTGAGTCCGATTAGCAGTCCAGACGGGTTCAATCATGGCAGTAAATTGGGGATCACCATCAACCACTGCTAGGAAACCCTAATCACCTCTCTAGGAAACTCCTGACCCTTCTTATTCCCATCTCGTACTACTGAGATTCCTGAAATTGCAAGCTACTGTGTAGATTCAAGGTTACACTTGGGCATGAATCCCAGTTCCAAATGCCATGGGGATTAACCAATTTCCTGGAGCATTCGATTCTACAAGCTAACCACAAGCACTGGGGGAAGAGCGGAAAAGGTGTAGGAGACCCATAGCATGAAATCTCACCTCTGCATGTTGTCGTAATGACTCAAATACAGGTTCGAGCTCCGATGGCTCCACCACCAGTTGCCGATGGTTTCACAGACGACGATGAGTGGCACGACGAGGTGTTCACGCCACTCAGCGGAAAGAGGAGGCAGGTCTGCCACAGCACACAGTTCACTGGGCTTTGTGGGTTGGAGGTTCATAAGCGATATCGAGCCTAAGTTTTCTGGTGTAGGCCCAAATACACGATGAATTGAGCGATGTGATGTGACGGTGGTGGGGTTCATCTTTCTTCTCGCCACATCGGCGCCGCTCTCGCACCGAATGGCGTGGATAGAGGTGTAATTTTTTTATTTTAATCATTGTTGAACATTTTTCATAAGTAGACTTCTGGAGAAACAATTTCTATATCTTGATCAAGATAAGGGCCCCCACCAGGTTTCCAACTCATTTTAACCCTTTTTGAAACATACTCACTGCAAACTACCCATTAGTCATACACACCAGCTTTCCAACCTCAAAATACAACATATTATGTTATTTTACTTCCTACTAGTTGTAAAAAAGAGAAGGAATAAGTGAGTACACAAATAAACTGGAAGCATGAGTAATAAGAGTAAATCAATGACATGAGGTGGGGGGTTTCAAAACTATAATAACCAATGAGTCAAAAAATAATTTACATTATTTAAATCCTAAGCTACGTATTGTACGATCCTAATAACCAATCGCAAAATTCAACAAACAAATTACTTAAGCCCTAAGTGGGGGATTTCAAAATCTCAAAATGAAATTGATGTCAAATTTAACATAAATCCCTAGGCAATGAGTCAAACTAAATGTACATTACCTAAAATACTAACCTAGATGTCTCATACGATCCTAATAACCACTCACAAATGCAAATTTTAAAAAATAACTAAACCCTTGGTGGGGATTTCAAAATCTCAAAATGGAATTGAAGTCAAATTTAGCCTAAATTTCTAGGCAATGAGTCAAACTAAATATACATTACCTAAAATACTAATCTAGATGCCTCATACGATCCTAATAACCACTCACAAATGCAAAATTCAAAAAAAATTACCTAAACCCTAGGTGGGGGATTTCATTCAAACTAGGGCAAATCCTACGGTGCATTTTGAAAATAAGGGGAGGCTACCTTGGGGAATTGATTCACGGAGAGAGATTCGAGCGGGGGCACCGGAGGTAGAGATCGAGGGTGGGCCGACCGGTTTAGAGAGAGCTCGGTGGAAGAAAAAGAAGAGGAAGAGAGGAAATGAGGAAAGAAAGAAGAAGAAAGCCTCCGCCAAATGGGTATACGAAGAAGGGCACCAACATGGCGCCAGCCTCATTGACACCCTACCGTCCACCAAATGGCGCCCCTTGGCCACATGGACTTAGCATCAGCGTCAGTAGCGTCCTGTTGTTCATCTAGGGAGCTAATAAGTCTAACCCCTCCAGGGGTCTACGTGTAAAAATTAGTTTGAAAAGGGGTTTAAATGAAAAAAATAGCACCGGCAAGAGCAGTTAGTTTCATTTTCATTTTCGTACAAAATATTTTGCTTTTTGCTCTTCAATTTGTAACGGATAGGAACGGTTAGTAGTAGCAAATTAAACAAACATGAATCAACAGCCATGTTTTTTTGGCACCGGCGAGACATGGTTTGGCAAGAAAATCCGTTCCGACTATTTCAAGGATATTTATATCACTTATCTAGTGACAATTTATTGAATAATACCGGCTATTTATAATACCCATGTTTTAAGATTTTCGTACCTCTATATGAAGGATGCTTCCAATTAATTTTATGCCCATTTTATTGATAAATAAGAACCCCAACAAATTAAACCAAAACTTTCCATTCCAATCTCATGTTCCTCGTCTGGTGATCTTGGTTGCCAGTTTACCACTAAGACCAATCGATCTGCTATAGCAAAAGCGCCAGCACACCCCCGCGCGAGCAGCACCCATGGTGGGGAACCTCCTCAGCAAGGCGTCCAGCGCCGTGTCCACCTGCGCCCGCCGCGTGTCGCGCGCCACGCACCACCTCCTCCGCCCACGCCCCAGCCACCGCCGGGACAGGCGGGAGCCCTTGCCGACCGATGTTGACCATCATCAGCAAGAGGAGCTGCCTCGCGCCGACGAGGTGGAGGCGGCGGAGGACGCGCTGTGGCGGCGGGCGATACTGATAGGGGAGTGGTGCAAGCCACTCGACTTCCCCGGCGTCATCCACTACAACAGCTTCGGCCGGCAGCTGTCGGCGGCGCCCCCGCTACACAGCTGCGGCACGGCGGCGCTGCTCTGCCGCTCGATGAATGACGTCGACGAAGCCGCTGTGGTGGCCCCAAGGATGGCCATGGCCAAGCGCGCCTAGCTAGCTACTGCGAGCAGTGCTCGCTCGATCGACGCCCATGGCGTGCATGCGCTATGTTTATTTACAAATATTTTCCCAATATATATAGAAGTAAAAAGTACACTAGTGGGTTCCTTGAATTGCTTGAACATTTGTAGACATGTCGGCATCATCACTTTCGCTTAGACTCCACTCTTGTCAAGGGTTGTATTTGGTTGTAACTTTCATATAAGCTAAGACCATTATGGTTGTAGTTTCTTTTAAGAGTTAAAATTGGGATTAATGCAATCTTTCCATTATAAAAAAATGTGCATTTCGTGATGTCACAGTACACCAATAGATTTTGATCATCTCCGGTCCACAAGTATGCATTTGATCTTATTTCTGAGCTTGATGACACCCTATCTAGTACATGTGACACCATTGAGCCTTGTCTGGTTCCACCACTGGCTGGCATGACCGTCTTATCCCGGCGACAGTGGCGATTGAGATTATCATGTCCCGTAACTCCCGTAATAACACTTCTCATGGCCAAGTATATACGCGTAATCTGAGGCCTTGCTCACCAACCATGCATACAGCCGAGGCGAACACATTCAGGCACGTCAAAATTGGTGGTGCCTTGAGCAGTCCGTCACGGTCCACGGCCTTCCCTTCTCGTTAGCTACAGGCAGCCTTCTGAACACACTGAATAAGGTCAGAACGAGCTCCAGACGCCAGTTCGGTTCAAGAGAGTCAGGCTGCAGCGTGGTGCATTGACAATAAGACAAGCAAAGACCTTTCAGAAGAAGAAAAATAGCCATTCAACTGGGCAGTGCCCACACATTTTTTTAATTATTTCTGTAGAAATCGTGGCAGAAAAATGATACTGCAGGGGGCGTATTTTTATCTCAATCGTGCTGTGACAAATGAAATCAACGTATTAGCAAGACACTGTTTTTATACAAGATCCGGCCAACTTCATTTCACTGAAAATGCCTATTTTACAATGCTATAGCAAAGGGGCGGCAACGACCTTCTGAAATTTCAACCAAACCACACCGTGCATTTAACCGCTTCCATCGAGCTGCCCATGGGAGAGAAGGTGTGCCATATATTGCTGAGAAACACAAGTAAAAGAAGTTACCAGACATGCAAATTATACAAGCAATATTAAGAAGAAGAAAACTATGGTAAACAAAAGTAGGGATGAC
Organism: Sporobolus alterniflorus; assembly: GCA_008808055.3. Taxonomy (NCBI): domain Eukaryota; kingdom Viridiplantae; phylum Streptophyta; class Magnoliopsida; order Poales; family Poaceae; genus Sporobolus; species Sporobolus alterniflorus. Next base: position 3,519 of record VSTD030000275.1, on the reverse strand, counting down.
AACGGGTCGGGTAGAGCAATTAATCGCCTGTCAGCAAAGAGGCTGCAGGTAAAAATTTGTACCCGTACCCACAGGTAGAAATTCATACCCATACCCGTCGAGTTTCAGACAGGTATCGGGTACCCGTCGGATTTATCATTCCACATATAAAAATCACATCAAAATAATTAGTTTAATGAGTAAATCACAATATACACATGTTCAAAATTAATATTCAACAAATATTTGAGATAACAAAGTAGCAAAGTTCAACAATCAGAACAAGTCATGGTTAATATAACAAAATGAACACATTTTTACTTGTTCACAACTTAGAATTATAACGGTAGTAAAGTATCGGGTACCCATCAGGTTACCCGCGGGTGGGAAAAAATACTCGTCTCGATTCAGGTACGGGTGCCACCCGTGGGTAAAAAAACGTCTCCATGCCCGTACCCGTCGGATCGGGTACCCGATACCCGTACCCGAATTGCAATCCCTAGACAAAAGTATGCAAACACTAAGCATGAGCGCACACTCGCACTAATGAAGGCAAGAGTTCAACTTACAGCATGGTAGGCATATGGTGGTTTGCCTTGCCGCTCAAAATGCTTCACCATGACGGAGAATTCTGTTGGACCCCAGTCATCTATTTCAAAACAATTACCTAATGCAGCCTTGTAAAGCTGCAAACCACACAACGAAATAAGACATCAACTGTCTAAACGACTGAGAAAAGATGCAGCAAAGAAACCAGATGACATTTTACGTCAGCATACTATTGGGACTTGCATAATCTTGCTGTCGCAGCTGTCGCAGATGATGACAACAAAGTTTCAGTTTCCGTACCTTTGCAGTGTCAGTTAGAAGTTCAGTACCAGCAGGGTAGGAGGCATAATATTGGTCAGCCCTCGAAATCCCAGCTCTTGTCCTGCAATAATCTCATATCTCAACAAGGCCCGCATTGAGAGGTAAGAACAAGAAGTTTCATAATAAAAAAGGTTGTAAGAAAGATGCCCATTGTTGTTTTTGTGGTGAGAATGAAAGCATATCTCATCTTTTCTTTGAGTGTGTGGTGGCAAAAGTGACTTGGGGATATATCAGTGAGTTGGTAGGTATAGAAGTTGGGGGTGATTATATATTTGTTGCTTCAAAATGGCTGAATAAAGAGAAATTATACTGTATTAATGTCATATCTGCTGCTGCTCTGAGGAGCATTTGGCTGACAAGAAATGCTATGATCTTTGATAAGCAGGTCTGGTCAAGTGTGAAATGGATACTGAGGAAAGTAAGGAAGCTTTTGCTGGACTAGGAAGCTATTTGCAAGGAGTTGAAGATGGGGGAGATGAAGACATGGCTTTCTGGCCTGGAACGATTGATTCAGGAGCCACTGAGTGATAGAGATAATCCCCGTCCCGACCTTGTAGATAGACTTGTAATGTAAGTTAAATTCAGATTGCTCTCAAAGACGAGCTGGATAGATAAGCCTCATATCAGATTAGAATTAGAGTTGGACTAGAATTAGAGTTCAAATTAGAGATAGATTCTCATGTAATCAGGTCTATATATATATAGAGCAATGCATATTAAAAAGCTGCAATTTAGACAGCACCAAACCTGAGTTCCTTGGTTCGAAGTTTTGATCCTGAAGCCAACAAGTGGTACCAGAGCCTAGAAGCTAGCAGATCCAATCTCCCAAGAGCAAGCAAGCCATGACAGACAACTCATCACTTCCTTCATCTGGGTCCGCGACAGGCAAGATGCCGCCGGGATCAGGTGGGAACAATGGCAGCGACGGTTCCGGTCAGCGAGTTGTGAGGGAAATTGGCGTCAGGTCAACAAATTGGCCACTTCTCACCAAGACGAACTACACAGAGTGGGCGTTGATCATGAAGATCAAGCTGCAGGCGAGGAACCTCTAGAAGCCCATTGAGCCCGGAGATGTCACGCTACAGGAAGACCGAATGGCGTTGGACGCCATCACCAGCGCGGTGCCGCAGGAGATGCTGGCATCGCTGGCAGTGAAGGCGACCGCTGCAGAGGCGTGGGAGGCAGTCAGGTCTTTGCGGATCGGCAGCGAGGCTGTCCGGAACGCAAGGGCGCAGCGGTTGAGGATGGAGTTCGAGAGCATCCATTTCAAGGAAGGTGAAACTGTCGATGATTTCACCATGCGTCTCGGCAACCTTGTCGCCGAACTCTGCACTCTCAGGGAGGTGATCAAGGAGCAGCAGGTTGTCTAGAAGCTACTGCGGGTCGTCCCGAAGCACCTCTCTCAGGTGGCCGTCGTGATTGAAGTTACCCAAGACTTGTCAAAGCTGACGCTAGAAGATGCCGGCTGCGGACTGCGGGTGGCGGATGACCTCGCCATGGAGGATGACGCACTGCCACCACCTCGTGTAGACGGCAAGCTGCTTCTCACGGAGGAGCAATGGAAGGAGAAGATATGCCAGCATAGCAACGCTGGGCAGGGTTCATCCAGTGGCGGCGAGCAGCGCCAACGCCCGCGCAAGCGCAGCAATGGTGGGAAGAAGAGAGCGCAGCGTGATGACAAGTGTCATAACTGCGGGCGCACCGGCCATTGGGCCAGAGATTGCCGCCAACCAAGGAAGGAGCGGGTAAATCTGACCTAAGCCGAGGATGACGATGAACCGACGCTCCTTATGGCCATGGTGAAGGAGAGTCATGACGTCGTCGAGCCGACACCACCACAGGTCGTCGAGCCGGCACTAGAGCAACAATAGCTAGTCCACCTGGACGAGACCAAGGCTCAAGCGTTCCTCGACACGAGCTGCAGCGACGACGATCACCTCGAGGGCTGGTACCTCGACACAGGCGCGATGAACCACATGACGGGCCGCGGCAACGTGTTCTCCGAGCTTGACCGGGCGGTGCAGGGTACCGTCAAGTTCGGAGACGGCTCCGTCGTCAACATCTGTGGCAAGGGCACCATCATCTTCTCCGGGCGCCACGACGAGAACAAGGTCCTGATGGGCGTGTATTGGATCCCACGGTTAAAGAACTCGATCATTAGCGTTGGGCAGATGGACGAAGGAGGCGCGCGCGTGCTGATTGAAGGCGGAGTGCTGCGGGTTTGGGATCGGCGGCATCGCCACCTCGCCCGGGTGCAGAGGACCGAGAATCGCATGTACCGGCTGGAGCTGCAGGTGGCCAGGCCACTCTGTCTCGCGGTGCATCAGGACGACGACGCTTGGCGCTGGCACGAACGACTCGGCCATGCAAATTTTGGGTCACTTGAAAAGATGGGCAGGCTGGAGATGGTGCGCAGGCTACCAGGCTACCGCTGATCAGCCACACCGAGCAATTCTGTGACACCTGCGTACGCGCCAAGCATCGCCGCGGAGTATTCTCGAAGCAAAGCAAGTATCGCGCAGACAAGGCACTTGAGCTTGTACACGGCGATCTCTACGGGCCAGTCAAGCCGGCAACCCCCAACAGGTGGCGTTATTTCCTACTGCTCGTCGACGATGCCACCCGCTACATGTGGGTTGTGCTCCTGACAGCCAAGTCGGAGGCATCGAG
>VSTD030000274.1:0-11925 GCA_008808055.3 Sporobolus alterniflorus | reverse complement strand
TGATTCACTCGTTTAGAGATAGTCTAAGTTTTGTTGTCCCTACTTCTCAGCTTTTTTTTATTGAAAAGCTGAGAAATTAAAATCAGAAATAAACGGTAAACTTTTTAACTGATTTTTAAAACACTGAAAAGCAATCTTACGAAGAAATAAACTAAAGGCTGAAAAACTTATCTATATCTACTTTTCAGGTTTTTGATGTGCAAAAATACTAAATATATATTATAAAAACCAATACTCAAAATCAATCGACCAGCTATTCAACTAGCCATTAATCAGCTTTTTAAAAAAATTAAAAATAAAAACCTAAACAAACAGTACGTAAGTCATCTCCAGTTACATGCACGGCATCAATAAGCAAAATTGCATACTACTCTGTCGGGAGCCCAGGACCGGTACTATGTTGAGACACAGACTCCAAAACGCAATTCAACACGAAATAACTGATTTATGGCGCATGGAGCGCGCTCAACCCCCCTTCCGGTAACAGTCTCCAACGAAATATTTCTTAAAAAAAAGATACATTTTCGTTCCCTGTAAAAAAATCCTCTCGGATTATTATTCCTCAGGCCAACTCACCAAGCCACTCTCCGCGGAAATGGTCTCCTCGCCTGCCGGCTCGGTCAGTCTCGCGACCCAGACTGGAAGATGAGGAACGCCGTGAAGGCTCCGACGACGCCGGTGAGCCCCAGCGCCAGAGACGGCAACGGCGCGGTCAGGCCCACGTTCTGCAAAGCATCCATCACGTAAAGTGACCTACTAGAATACTCCGTAACTCAGATGGGGAAAGACACACAAGGCGTGTAGCAACGACCTGAAGCACGCCTTTGCCGGTGGCGAGCTCCACGGCGACGGCCCCGACGAAGCCCAGCATCGCGCCGCGGCTCAGCCACACGTCCAGGCCGCCGCCCTGCTCGCACCGCACGCTCAGCGACTTCGGCCTCGCGTTCCACCTGCCCCCTGTGCGCGCACGATGAGCGAGAGCATCGACATGATGTAAAAGAATGCAGGTTTCAGAAGCGGGGGATAAGAGGCGGCTCTGGGTGTGTTACCACGTGCTGCCACGGGGCGTGCTGACGTCGCGGAGAGCCGGGGCATGCCATTGCCTGGCGCGGCGGCAAGATGGGAGCGGGGAAGAGCTGAGGAGAGGAGCGGGTAAGCCATGGACGGAGGTGGGGGAGGAGACGATGGGATGGGATGGGATGGGATGAGGGAACGGCAGCTTGCCGTTGCTTCTTTATTCTTATCCGCGGTGGGGCGCCCGCATGTCAGCCGCAGCGCAGAGTCCCTCGCCACAAGTCTAGCGGATATGTTTGTTTCCTCGTGGCCATATGGGGAGGATTTTGTTGCCTGTGTCAATGGTTCTCACCATTTAGCATTCAGAAACAGGAGAAATAAAAAGGAAGCAAAAAAATCCCTTCAGCTTTTTACTCCTACACATGATGTGTGAGCTTTATTTTGGCGCCCGTTTCAGTACGTACGGTTTTAAGACAATAGTTTTATGTTTGTATATCTGGATGTTAGTGCACGACTTCTTTTTGTGTTGAAGCATTTTTTGTATTACATTAAAGTTTGGTGAATGTTCCCAAATTCAAATTTTCAAGTCCTTATTGCTAAACTCATGTACGATTTTAAGACAATAGTAACCATAACAATGACAAAAAGATGGAGTTACATGTCACGTTTCAATCAACAGTAGTATTCAAACCCTAACGCTCATACAATGCAACATCCAAGCAGACCCATCCATACGATTTTCTTGCGGGAACAAAACAACACATCTCTGCTGAAGATAAGAACAAAAAAATCACAGGAATTAATTCAATTTCACAGCAAAAAGGCCCGCACTCCAAAGAGCCCTAAATTAGAGGAAGTTCCTACATGTTGGATCAATATTGCCCCTAAAAGAACTAGTTGATAACCCCACATGTTGTTGTAAGATTTTAAAGTATCTTATATTTATATAAATTCGTATGTTGATTTCAAATCAAGCAAAAGATAATCAAAATTAAAATAAAACAATTTCATGAAACTCATGAAAGTGATGGTTAACAGGTGCAGACTAGAAGAACATGATATTACAACATACAGCCATTTTAAACGAGGGAAGTTTGTAACCTATAGGAATTACACATTCACCATTTTCTCCATGGATCAAATATATACAAACTAATAAAATAGGTAATTAAATGAAGAATGAATGCACACGAGCAGAAATTGAAAAACAATTTCTATCAAATGTACATACAAGACAACAAATGATATACTGCTATGATTTTGGATTAGATTTACAGTTCCTTGGGAACCACAAGAAATTGCACATACAAGATGAGAAATGAGACACAGATATGATTTAGGAACAAGTATACCATTTCCTCTGGAGCCACAAGGCAATTTGTTCATGACTCATGAGCAGGTAAACAAGTAGCTTACACATCATTGACCAGATCAGAAAAAGCATAGAATAAGGGCAATAAAAAACTAAGGTGTTTAATTGAAATATTGCAAAACAATCATTTCATAAATTCTAAAGTGATTGCTACATACTCTACAAGCTATGATGTTACTTCCATTACATCATCAAAATAAGTTGCTAATAACTACTATGTTTGATTATTTTATTTTGAATTTTTGGGGGGAGGGGGTTGAGAATTTGAAGTAGCATTTTTTTTCCGCAAACACAAGTTCGGAAAATATTCACTTCCAATGAATGTAAGCTATACAAGATCACAGTGCTGATTACATTTATAGGAACACCTTTGGTTCAGTATAAACCTGTCCTGATTCCAATTAGCGAACTGCGATCGAACATGCTTGCATATGATACTTAAAAGTTTAGATTGAAAAATACATTAAAAATGGAAATAGGATCCAAAATAAAAGAAAGCACGTTACCCCTATGGAAACTGAATCATAATCCCATCAGTTAGAACTTCTCACTGAGCTAGATCACATAAAATGTGAGACTGAAAATGAGAGAATCATCACATGGGACAGATCAACTCATTGAGGACTTTCTTTGCATGCATGGCAACTACTTTCAGACCGTTTATTTATAGTAATTGGCTATCTGTTCAATACACACAACATGCATCATCGTATTGCTACTTTTCAATTATTCTCTTGGATGCCACCACCACCATAATACTGCTTTGTGGTCTGCCGAGAAAATTCTGCAAATTTCATCCCTTCTTTCAGCCTCAAGGACAGAGGAGGAATCTTTTTCAGAATGTCTTGCATAAATAGATCTTTGTGGCATGATCCTCCTGATTCATCACTCCTGATTGACATTTCCCTGTCATCACTGGATCCATCTTCAGGATCAAATGAATAGCCAGAGTATGTAAAAGTTTTGTCCCATGAAGGTTGCAGGAAGACTACAAACGTTTCACGGCTAATGTCTGTTAAACTTGAAGGTCTACTCACAGCATGAAGTGTAGATCTTAGTTTCCCTCCAGATAAGATGTCTGCTGCCTCCCCAACCTGAACGATGAAGCTCTCAGGAGAGCACCTCACAGAGAATAGTTTCCTTCTATTGCATAGCTGCAAGTGTGTGTGCCCATCAGGAGGACGGCATTCTTGGCCGATCAAACATTCTTCATCCACTGATGCACACAAAAACAACGGCGCTGTTAAAACAGTAAAGATTCCATAGTCATAGTGCCACTCCTGCCAAAGGTTCAGCAGGGAAATAGCATCAACACGATCCTCAAAAGTAGTATCCTTATGCATCTTCGTCATTATTTCAGTCTCATCCTCTGTCTTGTTGCAAGCTGGACCTGGTGATCCAGATGTTCTTTGAGACCATGAAGGACAAGGCTTTGCTGACACTTTCTTTACTGAGCCTTTTCTATTGGTGCTGCTTCTCTCCTTGATAACAATGTTATCGAACTCAGAATGGTAGTGAATGAGCCTTGCCTTCGCAGTCCCAAAATCAGCAATGCTCTGCTCTAGTTGACCACCCCCAATAGAGATGTCACAAGCTCGCGCAACCAAAATCCCGAGCTCCATCATGTACAAACCCAGCTCCTCTACAAGTTCACCAAGAATCTCCATACTGTCATCGCCATTAGATTCCTCTGATCCATCAACGGCATGAGCCTTCTCATTGACACATTCGGTCCTGTTCAGTGACTGTAGCAAGTGGAGTTCACCTGAATGCCTTAGGAGCTTTGCGAACGAGGAGACAGACCGATCCAGCTTCTTCAGAGGCACGTCGCTACCCAAACCATGCTTCTGAAATTACGAACAGAAACAGATCAACGCGAAGCTGCATTGCATTTTCCAGAGCAAGAACGGAAAACACAGTTGGGAGAAGAGAAGGTGAGGGGAAGGGACAATATTTGGCTTAGACACTGATCCTCACAGGGGGCGGGTGCGTCGTACCTTGAGGATCTGAGTGCGGGTAGTATGATCCATGAGGGCGAGGCGCCGAGCCAAGGGAAGGAGCCGGCGGCGGAGGGCGCTGGCGCGCGGTACGTCTGCGATGGTCAGCAGCCCGGACCCGCCGAGGCCGAGCTCGGTGCCCACGGTGGACAGTACGCAGCGGAGGCGGTCGTCATCCGGTGCCTTTCTCGACAAGAGAAGGATAAGGTCGGAGAAGGGAACCTCGGCAATGTCCAGCGGCGTCGCAGCCGCCGTCTTCGACATGGGAAGGAGCTAGGGATAACAGGAGACGGAGCAGAAAGGAGACGGAAAGGCGCCGTTTTATTTTGTGTTTTGGCGTGATGGCTAGATGGCTTCTGGCCGTGGACTATAATATGGCCATTCTTAGTAGGGTTTTACTGTGGTTTTTAACTTTGGTATATTATCCCAGAGATAAAATAATAAATGAAACAATTTTTTTAGTGAACACTTTCATATCATAATTTTCTAAACTAGGTACTGCATTTATGTGTTATAAAGTTTATTGGCCAAATAATAAAGGATGAGTCCTCCAGGAAACGAAATCATTCATCATGATAGTTTCACACAGTTTCTAAAATATTGAAAATGAGTTGCACCAATTTCATCTTCATGGAACTGATTTTATCTATTTCTTCATAAATATAAATACAGTATCATGTCATCATCAAATATGATGTGACAAAGTAATTAATGTCATAAAACCTCCAGCCTTAGGCTATTTACAGTGGAGTTTTCATGAGGGGGTTTCATGATATTAATTACATTGCCGCACAATATTTGATGATGCCATCAGTTTTATGCGGATGAAACTAGTTTTATGAGGTTAAAACTTGTCCAATTCGTTTCCAATATCTTAGAAACTGTGTGAAACTACAATTATGAGCGATTTCGTTTCATGGTACACTCCCTCTTGATTATTTGATCAATAAACTTTATAACACTTAAATGCAATAATTAATCTAGAAAACTGTGATATAAAACTATCTGAGAAATATTGTTTTATTTATAATTTCATCTCTACATTTAATGATGTGACAGAGTTGAAAACCGTATGATGAAACCCATTAAAAATGACCAAAGTGATGTGCCAGCCCAACATTTCTTAGGAATTCAAGAATATTGTTACTAGGAGACTGGCAAGGCTCCATAAAAACTCTGGAGTTTTATTTTTTCAGGCAAGCACACGATTTCTGGATTGTACAGTTTTCTCATGCCAACATATTGAATTTGGTTATTCCAGTGTGCATAACTGGTACTACAGCTTTGGTAACTGTGGAGATCACAGGATATATGTTCAAACAGGTTGCATCACCATGGTTCAGGTGCAGTCGATCAAGAGAAAAAAAAAGATTCACAACATAATCTCATGGAGACCCCAAACAGGTTTCACTAGAAAATAGGGCGTGGCGTTGCCGCGCATTTGGATTAATATACTAGTAAATATACCAGTGAATAAGCAGGATGTTTTCCTATGACAATAAAAGAACGATCAACGCAATGCGATTGCGGCAAGTGCCAAGTAAGAAGTAGCTATTAGGTTATGCAACAAGAGACAACATAGAATATACAATGGCACAATGCAATAGCAACTCCTCAAGAACTTGCAATGGAGATCCTAAATGCAGATTTTATAAAAAGTTGTAACAATGAGATATAAGTTTGCAATCTCAAGCTATTCTTGCAAAAAAGTTTTAATAATATAAGCAAACGCTGAGGGTTATGTTCTTGTAACAGATAGATACGACAACATAAATCATAGCAGAGCAGCATTCAATATAAACCATTGGTGGTTTGGTAAATGCCAAGCAAGACATGCAGAAGACGTGGTGAAATGTGCTACGACTTTTTTTGGAGCGGCTTTGTAGTATAGAAATGAGGTAAAAAACTGGCAATTAAGTACTAAATCAATGCACTCTTTTGATAATCACCATTTAGCCTAAAAAAAGCAAAAATTAAATTATTTAACTAACTCTGAAAATAAGTAAAACATATTATAGCTGATTGAATCCTAAACAAAATATGGGGAGAACACATGAGTTAAAGATGGGTATGTATGCTCCTATTAGGAGGCCAACTCGAATTTCTAGATAGTCTCCTCAAAGAACATTACTAGGATGACGTGGACACTATGATAGTTATATTCACAAATCCTAAACAAAATATTTAACTAACTTGCAATGGAGATCCTAAATGCCCGGGTTGGTTCAGATGTTTAATATATAGAAATAAGATTTTTATAAAACATACCAGCACCAAATACTTATAGATAGTTCGTACGTGGGTTGATGTCCCAGAAGACGAAATCAAGAAAAGTGAAATAGCTAAGAATCTCATTCAATCAAATACAGATAGTTAGAGGAAAATCACTATTTTTCCTTTGTTAGGACACTATGCTAATGAGTTACTATTTCATGTGTCATATTCAGGCTCAGTATTAAGAAAAGATTGAAATTTTCATCTTCCATATGCAAGAATGGATAAAAATTACAGAGGGCTTAATCATATACTTGCACAGATCCATCTAAAATTCACAAATTCGAGGAATGAGAAATTCATAACCAGTAGAGCTTAATCCAATTCCAATGATAATAGTAAAAGTTGTGTTGTATCAAATGGCCCTCAGATTAAAATCTGTATCTGTTTTATAATTTCCATCACAACCTAGTGTTGCGGGATTTGGTGCTGGCACCAGAGCATGTTTCCCGTAAGATAAAAGGAGAAAGTAAAAATAATGATGGAGAAGAAGCATAACTGGAGCAAGAACTGCAATAATCCATCGAAGTAAGTTACGGTTTAGTGTCAACAAATAGAGAATCAGTCCAAGACTAGATCAACAAGGAGTGCAGATCAACAAACCAGACTTTACTGTAACAATGAAAATCCAAACATGCTCCAGTGCCCACAATAACCAATGATGCAGCACAACACGAAGGTTTAATCCGGATTGATTTATCTATTCATCATCGGGCTAACACAAAGGAAGAATAAATTGTTGTTCTACGCCGCCGCTGAATTGCAATGAAATCGGCCATCATGATGCCACAAGGGGTAGGCCAGTATTGGGCTATCTTTGGGCAAGAGTGTTGCAACAATTCCAATAATTCCATTACAATAAATAAACATAAAAAATGTAAATCAGAGCTCGAATTCTGAATCTGAAGAAGTTGTTTTGAATGAATCTGACTTGCTTTAGTCTTATAAACCACAGTTACATATTCATGTGAAACACCTGCGAGTAATCCATATAGAAAGTTTATAAGTTCATATACAAAGAAATAAATAACAATGTGAAAGAAACACCTGCGAGTAATGAGACATGATAGCTTCAACTAATATCATATATTTTATTCAAGACAACATGGGAAGAACAATGGATGCCTTTTATAGGTAGCATACTAGACACTAGATGCTGTTGGAAATCAAATAAGGAGTATTCTGGGTCACTCAAAAGCATTGATGCAGCTCTGCAACATACACATCGCAGAGAGAGAGAGAGAGACGGTGGAGTGCTGCGCCAGGGACAACCTATCTTCGCTCGGCAACAATGTATGTATATCGATGGTGCTCTGCACTGTTCGTTGGTGTTAGGGACACCAATCAGACTAGCGGTCATGGAGAGAGAAAGAGAGAGATCGAGACACCTTTCGCATCGCGATGAGGGCTTCTGTTATAACCGATATGCACAGCAGCATTCCGTCGAATACCTTGCATGCGCTTGTAGAACCACAACTCTGTTATAATGAAAACAGAGGAAATGAACCCAACAACCAACAATGACGTGTCCACCTGATAACATGAACCGGAGATCAAACCACCGCCAAGGTCACAAATTTTGATCCGATTCAGTCACCTAAGAACCCCCCTAACGGGCGCCCGGACTACTTGATCTCTAAAGAGGGCCATGGATTGAAGAAGCAGAGGAGGCCAGGAGGGGGAGATATTGAGGAATCACCTTGGCGTGGGTCCTGGTGTGGAGCGCGAGGAAGGAGTCCTTGATGGAGTGGACCATCGATGCCATCTGGAAGAAGGATATGGTTCCCTGCTACAACAGAGATGGGGAGGTGGCGCGGGTGGCGTTGGGGGTGGGCAGGTCGGGTGAGCGCGGAGAAGTGACGTTGCATATGCCCGAGACTCATTCAATTGTCATACATGATCATACCACAAGAGCACGCACAATAATTATATCAACATATGAGCTCGAGCATTCGTATATATAGTTACGAGGATAGTATGTTATCTAATGATATTATTGATTATATTATACTTAAAAATTTTAGAGATGATCATGAATGCCTTGGGACTAGCAAGGACCAGGAGGAAAGCAAGAAGGTCGCCCAAGTAAAGATTGATGCTCAATTCAACTTGGATTCGACTACCTTAGCCACCAGGAGCAGTGTTCATTAAAATCATCGCCCAGGCCTCAAATGACTGCAATTTCAATGATACACATATTCCTAGAAAGATAACAACATAACATTTCCAATTGAACCAGTTTTAGCTCAATTGGACTTTGGAGTCGACGGGAATTCACGTTACCAGTTAGCGAACAGAGTTGTTCCAAGGTGTTGCGTCATCTATTTGGGCCATTGGGTCGTGTATCACGTCCGAGTCCATTAGGGACGCGTCCAAGGGTCCTTGGCTGACCCTAGGTCTTATAAAACAGTAGCCGCCACCCACATTAGGGTTTGAGTTTTGCTTAAGATTATTCTGCCTTGCAGTTTCATTGTTGATTTGGTTTGTGGAACCCCAACTTGTGAGCTAGATTTCTCATCTACAATTTTAGATTGCATCTTCTTTGTTCTTGCTTGTGTTCTTGTTTCGTAGGTAGGGATTTAGCCTTCGTGGTCAGGTCAACCGGGCAGCGTCGGGTTGATAACTAGAGGTTGCGTGGTTCTACGATTTCAGGGGATTCGATCTCGCTGATCGAAAGCCGGATCACGTGTGTCTCACGCCGTCAAATTGACGTATCCTCCACCTGATGGAAGATCAGAAAACCCCATCCCCATCAAGTGGCATCAGAGCTTAGGTCACCATCAGGTTACCTCTATCCCGTAGTTTTTAGTTTCTGCATTCATCCTATAGCCCACGAAAAAGCAAAAAAAAAAATCATAGTTTCCATACCCTAGAACCACGTCTAGCATTTGCACAATTTTGGTTTCAGAGTGCTGAGTTTGTGTCCATAATCGAGTCGTGTTGCTGGTTTAGATCATGGTCTTAGTTTAACTGTGTTTCATCTCTGACGCACCACATATCAGAGTTTCCGTCCTTGTCAATTTTGTTTTCCTGTGTTTCCTTCTTTTCCATAATTTTAGAGAATACTCCTAATTTTATAGCAGCTTTGTCTTACATCCGATCACGCTAAAATTTTGTCTGTTGTCTACCTTTGTGTTCCTGATCCAAGAAAAAAAATACAAAAAATAACAAAAAAAATTGGTGAAAGAGCCTAGAGCCAAAAAAATAGGACAAGAGCAAAGGAGACGATTGTTACCGTGCCTGATACAAGTGTTTTACGGATGTGCTGATATCTGTTCCTACATTGTAATGTCTTGTTGCTTGTCTCTACATATTCCTTGTTTTCTTCCACAGCTAGAATAAGGACACGTTTAGACCAGCAATTAGGATAGTGCTTTTGGACATTTATTTAGCATTGCTGTCTATTACTGATTTGTGTTCCACTTGATATAGCCTTCCTACAACTCCACATATACATACTTCTGACCAGCATAGGTTTTGACCCTTGCAATCACTTTATCACACCCTCTCGGTGTCCCGGAGCAGCCACAGGTTGTGCCTTCCCTCGTTGTGCCATCCCTTGCCGTGTTGGTAAGAATAGGGTAAGAGCTTGGTAAGATTGTTTCTAAAATTTGCTTGAGAGCATGTGATCCCACCTAGTAGTTGATAGGCTCATAATATTTTGTTGTTCTCTTTTCCCTCTGTGTTATCCTTTTGTGCTAACCATGGCAGGGGATAAGAGCATCGATGACTGTGTCCTCCAATCAGAGGTGGCGGACATGATGAAGGAGATCAAAGCAATGTTCAAAGACCACTCAAATGTAATGAACCACACCCTTGAGAGCATCAACCGACGAGTTTCCACTCTCACAGAGAGGATGGATGACTTCGAGAAGCGCCTTCTTGCGACCCGTGATGGAGACGCATCCGTCAACAATGACGACAACAACAACAACCGTGGTGGTGCAAGCGATGAGGAAGATGAATGATGATGAGCAACGTGCTGAAAGAGAACGTGCCGCCCAGAGAGATGCTCGCCTACGCGACCGTCTTTATCGTAACCAGCATGGTATGGGAGGTAACCGCAACCAGCAAGTTAATAACCAGAACCACAATAATGAACCTTTTGCCAAGGTAAAATTTACCATCCCTTACTTTTCTGGAGCTTATGATGCTGATGCTTATCTAGATTGGGAGATGACCGTCGAGCAAAAATTTAATTCCCATCTAGTTCCTGAAATTCATAGAGTTAGACAAGCCACTAGTGAATTTAAGGACTTTGCTATAATCTGGTGGAATGAGCTAGCAAGCCAACACTTACAACCTGATTCTTGGGCAAGATTAAAAGATGCTATGCGAAATAGATTTGTTCCTCCTTCCTACCAATGTGATTTGCGTAAGAAATTGTAGCATTTAGATCAAGGTAGTATGACTGTTCAGGAATATTATAGTGGTTTGAGGTCAGAAATTGAGGATATTATTGATTATAAAGAATATACTACTGTCAATCGCTTGTTTGAACTTGCTATGCTAGCATAAAAGGAGTTACAGGGACGCCATAGGAGTAGGAGCAACATCGGCATCATCTTCATGCCTCAAACAACAACCGGGCAAGCGAGGACAGTACCTTCACTGAGCCTTCGACCTTCTGCCTCGCCACCTTCAATGACCATGAGGCCTGCATCGATGGCACCGACCACACGCGTTGTCAACAGTGGCAAGACGACCGCAGCGGCGCCTGCCAAGAGTGCCTCTTTCGTCGCTTCCATAGGCCGCACTTCTGGGATTCACTGTCACAAGTGCCAAGGAGTTGGTCACATGAAAAAGGATTGCCCTAGCTAGCGGGCATACATCGCCACCGACGACGGAGGTTACATCAACACCTCCGATGTTGAGGACGAGATTGATGACACCGAGGTGCATGATGCGGAGGATGACGTTGAGGATGCCACCTTCAGTGCCGAGGAGACGATGGCATACCGGACCATTATTTTGCAGCGTGTCCTTAGCGCCCAGATGGAGCAAGCCGAGTAGCAGCAGTGCCACAATTTGTTCTAGACTTTCTTCGTAATCAATAATTGATGAGTGCACGTTATTATTGACTCTAGTAGCTGCAACAACTTGGTGAGTTCTGATTTGGTCAAGAAGCATGGCTTGACCACACACCTACACCCACATCCGTACTACATTCAATGGTTGAATGATTTCGGTAACCTCATCAGAAACACATCCAATATGAGCCATGTAGCTGTTTAGTAGGGGTATGATGAACCGTTCTCTAGATTCAAC
>VSTD030000273.1:0-17344 GCA_008808055.3 Sporobolus alterniflorus | reverse complement strand
CCGATCTGAGGATACGGAAGGTACCTTGTGGTTCAGGGATCGATTGGTTATACCAAGGAGAGAAGTCATAAAGAAGAAGATACTTGACGAGGCTCATACACTGAGGTACTCTATTCACCTAGGTAGTACCAAGATGTATCATGATTTAAGGCAGCAGTTCTGGTGAACAAGGATGAAACGAGAACTAGCTCGCTATGTGTCAGAGTGTGATACATGTCGGAAGGTGAAAGCCGACTACATGAAGCCTGGAGGATTATTGCAACCACTGAACATTCTAGATTGGAAGTGGGATGACATAAGCATGGATTTTATTGTGGGTTTACCTATGATGGCCCGCAAGTTTGATTTGATCTGGGTGATCATGGATAGGTTCACCAAATCGGCTCATTTTATACCAGTCAACACCCGCTATGGTGCTCAAAAGTATGCTGAGTTATATGTTACCCGTGTGCTATGCTTGCATGTCGAGGATGTCCTTTAGCCATGGTGTGGTTGTGACGGGAGCGAGCGAATCCCCTGTGTCACGCCTCCTAGGAGAGGGGAGGTCAATCCTTCCCCCTCTGTCTGAGGACGTTGGGAACTCCTCAACAGGGTCCCCCATCATGGTCCACAGTGGGGATGGTGGCCCACTGCAGGCGGAGCCCATGATGATGGCGTCTAAAACATCTCTCGAGGGGGAGAGACTTAGGACGCCGAAGCAATCGGTGATGAACTCAAGACTCCAAAAGTGAATGGTTTCACCGAGGGAGAAGCCACTGCACTACAAGCGTGCACTGTCAACAGCGATGGCAAGCATCGATGATGGAACCATCGGAATGCCTAGAGGAAAAGCATGCTGCAAATCCCCCTTCCTGGTGTGCCAACTGTCGGCGTTTTTTGCATCAGCATGGTACAGGGTGGTCAAGATCGCGTATTCTAGTTCCACGGTTGTCCTGCAAAGTATAAAGCACAATATAGTTTATCCTTGTTCAGGCCCCTCCTTATAGGTAATAGCTCTATGTTGGGCCATTTGATATTGACGATGAATAGTGGTTACAATGGGGTGAGCAGAGAGCTCAAGAAGTTCGCTAAGTGAAGGGGGAAATGTTCTTTTGTTTGTTCGGGTTGCCCTCTACCTGAACGGTAGGGGGCCTTTTATAGACCATCGCAATGGTTAGATAACTAAGAGCGAATTACTTTTACATCCAGGAAGAGACTTACATGACCAGTGGGGCCCAGACTAGAGATGGTCAATTCGTAGAGGTCAGTTGGGGCTTCCGTAGCATTCTCATCGGTTCCAGACTGTTCTTGGCACTGAGGTGGATGACACTTGAGAAGGTTCTTGGAGTCGGTGCTATGAGGCACTGGCTTTACTTGGCTGCTAAGGCTCTTGGAGTTGGTCCTACCAGGCACTGTCTTGTCTCGTCGCTGCAGTGGGTGGTGGCACATTTCCCGGGGGATGTGAAGCCCCCGGGCTTTGATATTTGTGGAGGTGTTGACTGGCCGAGTACCTGTAGTCTTGGTACTGGAAGCCCTGGGGCATGGCTGTCGGAAACCTAGGTGTGTCCTGAGTTGGGTTATGAGGATGGGTCGTAACTAGCGTCCCTCGGTACCTTGGGTAAAAGACACCGACACCCCCAATCTCATGGTACATAGTCTTCGATGGAGTGTCAATCAGTGGACACTCCCGATGATGTGGAGCTCGATGTCCCAACTAAGGGTGAGAAGATAGATGCCCTGATTGGGTACCCCTGTGATGTCATGGCGGCAAGAGTGTATGACCCTGCATAAGGATTCAAACTTGAGCAGACACCATGCGATGCTGAAGTTGTCATAGATGAAGGACCGGTGGAGCCACATGAAGTCCCGCCATAGATGGGTGCCCATTAGCACGGTGGCAGACCCCAAACTTCTAACAAGAGGTTTCCATCTACCCTGACAGTGAATATCGATGTTCTAAAAATGATCTGAGTGCCCACCGGGAACTTCTCGTCGTAGACACGATGAGCCATGAGTCCAATAGGACGGATCTTGAGTGCTACCCCCTTCCTAGCATGCCTCTATCAACGTATCTTGGTAGATATGTGTGATAGGAATGGAGGAAACACAACGTTCACAAGATCAATCTTAGTTGAACACATGGTGCAGTTTTAGACTAGTTCGGGCCCTCCGGGGAGTAATAATCCAATGACGATGTTTGGTAACATGGTAACACATCTCCTAGACTCGGTAGAAAGGAACAGAGGGGCCTACCAAGGGCCAGCCCTCTCGGCCCAATAGCATGGGCTAGGAGGCCCATAACTAAGGCGGTTTAGAAGATAAATGTAGAAGAATCTTCAAAATAGGGCAAGTAAAGATAGAGTTCGGGTTTGGTACAATCGTAACCACCCGGATCTTCCATATAAACCCTGCCCCCTTAGCTTATAAAAGGAGGGGTAGAGGGGGTCTCATTCCATCAAATCATAATAGATCGACGCACATAGGACGTAGGGTTTTTATTCTCACGAAGGCCCAAACCTATTTAAACCCTCGTGTCCCTTGCGTATCATTGTTCTTTGCATCTGTGAGCAGCTCTACTCTCAAATTCAATCATAAACCCATGACAGTTGATGCCCACTGTGGGGATCATGAGATCAAGCTTCGTGAGAGCAATGGCGTTTCAATCTACAGCCAAGTTTCTTCCTAGCCCAAGGTGGTTTATGGGATTTCTTCTCTTTACGACTGACAAGTTTCGAGATCTTAAACTCTAGGAGCTCGAGCTGCAAGAAGACATGAGATCAGGCACTGACTGCCTCCCACCAGGCCTGGTCTGAGTCGATCTTGTAAGCGAGGCACAACACGGGCACACACTTGGCTTGCTGGGCGAGAGAGATCCGAATCCCTCAGAGGATAAAGCTGATCACACCACGGCCGATCATGAGGCCACAACAGATCTAATCCATCGGCTGTCACCAAAGTCTAACTCCGAGGGTGATAGAGGAGTCTACATGGTAGCCCAGGGAGATCAACCCCCTGATAAGACTATCAAAGAGATCCAGCGGGAGGCTAAAGAGGAAATTGCTTGGGCTGCTCGTCTGGCCAGGGGGGCTAATAAAAGGAAAGGACATAATAGCATGAAGGATGACTCACAGGGCATCGGATGATGGGCTTAGGGATGGTACTCCTTCAAGGAGACACCACCCAAAGTTCAACTCACGGCACCGAGCTGGCCGAGATCGATTCTGAGACCAGTAACAATCGATCCGTGAGGAAATTTGTTGGATGAGTACCAGGGAGAGAAGGTCTACCGAACGTCAGCCCACAATGCCCTGGCTTCAAGGATACTCATCAATCAAATCACCCCCTATTTACCCAAAGACAATGAAAAAATCAACATGCATAACAAGTGCCTCCATGCGATGCTCAACACAGCAACCATGGTGGATCTAGTACACGACCAGGAGGACGGCGATCGGGGCCACAAGCTTGACCACTAGCAGTGTCCTCGCGAGGACTCAGCCAACAACAACACTCCACTAGAGGAGCACGGCCGAGGGCATGGCAGCGACAACCACGACTTGCGCAACATCATCTGCGGTAGAGATGCATGTGGTCAGATTGAAAAGCAGCGCCAAGAGCGGGAGCACATTGAGCAGGAGCAGTGTGATGAGAGGGACTATGACTATTATGGCCCTTCTATGACCAATCTCACCGGCAGTGCTCCCTAGAGGGAGGGCACAATGCAGGAGGTGTCAAGGCTTATTCCCAAGACCTAAAAAGGGTGCGCTGGCCCCTGAATTTCAAGCCATTGGGAATCAAAAAATATGATGGATCCACCAACCTGACTGAGTGGTTCGAGGTGTATCAAATCACCATCGAGCCCGCCGGAGGGGACTCATATGTCATGACAAATTACTTGCCAATTTGCTTATCAACATCTGCCAGGACCTGGCTCCTAGGACTTCCTGTAGGGCCAGTTCATTCATGGAATCACTTATGCTTGCTATTCACCAGTAACTTTCATGACACGTGTGCATGCCCGGGAGTCAACTGGGATCTAGCCTCCATTCTTCGTAAGAAGGGAGAGTCCCTCCGGGAGTTCATCCAATGATTTTGCAACAAAAGGAATATCATCCCGGAGGTTGACGACAAGTCCATTATTATGTTCTTTGAGAAGCAACTTAGGGATTCATCCCTGATCCATATGCTCGCCATCAAAAACCCCAAAACGTGGGAAGATATGTTTGCCATCGCCAATAAGTACACCCTTGCCAAGGAGTCAACCTTCGACACTAGGGAGCAGAAGAAGCAGAAGGAGTCGGGCCACACGGACTAGCCTGGCTCGTCCAAGGGCCACGACCAGAAGAGGAAAGCGGATCGCTTTGTCAACATGGTGGATTGGCGATGATGCAACATGTAGTGCCCGCCAAAGCCAGATGAATTTGAAGGCTTCCCGGATTGCATTTGCATCTTCCACCCCCAGGGAAAGAACAAGACCTGAGACTATGACCAACTCCAAGGTTTCGCAGATGAGGTTCTCAAGACCACAAAGCTCGCAAGGAGGTCAACTATATCTGTGGTGGTCGCGAGTCATACGAGTCAAGGTGAAGCACAAACTCACAGTCTGGGGGTCATGGCGGTCTCACCCGCCAACCCCGAGTACCTAAAATTGCTTGAGGTCCCCATCACCTTCGACCATAGTGACCACCCAGACTTCATGCCAAAGCCAAGGCGGTATCCTCTCATAGTTAGCACCATCATAAAAAATGTGAAGCTCTACCGAGTCCTTGTTGATGGAGGAAGCTCCCTAAATATCCGGTTCTTGAAGACTTTCAACCATATGGGGTTATCCAGGTCTCTGCTACATCCCAATTAGGCACCTTTCCATGACATAGTCCCTAGTGTAGTAGGGACACCTATCGGTCAGATCACTCTTCCCGTGACTTTTGGGACTTGGGAAAATTTCCACACAGAAAACATTCAGTTTGAGGTCATCAATTTCGAGATTGAGTACAATGCTTTCTTGGGATGGTCAGCACTCTCCAAGTTTATGGTGATCCCACATTATGCCTACTTGGTCTTGAAGATGCTGAGGCCTCTTGGTGTCATCTCCATTGGGGGAGACACCAAGCGAGCCTTTGATTGTGACAAGGAGAGTCGCAAGACAGCCGACAAACTCATGGCGTCCACAGAGCTCTGAGACTTGAAGCAGGCCATGGCTGAGTCCCCCCCCCCCCCCGACATGGTCATGCCTGAAGCAAAGACATCCAAGATGTCCATCCAGTTGGAGGACTCATTGAGAAAGACAGTCCCATTGTCCACGGAGGAGCCTTCAAGGTTGCTCACATAGGCAGTAGTCTGGACCCTATATAGGAACTCGCACTCATCAAATTCCTCAAGGAAAATAGGGACATCATCACATGGAAGCCTGCTAACATGCCTGGAGTTCCTAGGGAATTGATTGAGTATGAACTTCATCTCGACCCAAAGGCTAAGCCCGTCAAGCAATGACTCCTTTGTTTTGCCCAGGATAAGAAAGATGTAATAAAAAGAGAGATAGCTACATTGTTAGATGCAAGTTTCATTAAAGAAGTGTACCACCCAGATTCACTCGGAAATCCCATCCTTGTACCCAAAAAGAATAAAGATTAGAGGATGTATGTCGATTATACAGATTTTAATAAGGCAAGCAGGAAAGATCCCTTTGGCTTGCCCCGAATCAATCAGATTATGGACTCCACAACCGGCTGCAACCTTCTAAGTTTTCTTGACTGTTATTCTGGATATCGTCAAATTCCTCCCAAGGAAGAAGACCAGATCAAGACATCCTTCATCACCCTGTTCAGTGCCTTTTGTTACACAACAATGTCATTCAGACTCAAAAGTGCAAGGGCAACTCATCAGAGGGGTATACAACAGTGTCTACATTCTCAACTTGGGTGCAACACTGAAGCGTATGTTGATGACATGGTTATAAAGACTCAGGAAGATGAGGGACTCATCTCTGACCTAGCAGAGACCTTCGACAACCTAAGAAATTGAAAATGAAGCTGAACCCTGATAAGTGCACCATCGGTGTACCTTCAGGAAAATTACTCGGGTAAATGGTGTCCCGCCGTGGTATCGACACTAACCCAGAGAAGGTGTTGGCTATCACCAAGATGAAGCTGCCTAAGAGCCTCCATGATGTCCAGAAGTTGATGGGGTGCATGGCTGCCTCGAGCAAGTTCATCTCGTGACTCGGTGTCAGGGGACTCCCATAAGCTCCTCAAGAAACATGACAAGTCCTAGTGAACTCCGGAGGCACAAGAGGCCTTCAAAGACTTAAAGAAGTATCTGAATTCCCCACACACTATGGTAGCCACGGAACCCCATGAAAACTTGCAACTCTACATATCAGCTACAAGTAATGTGGTTAGTACAACTATCGTCGTCGAAAGGGGAGAGTCAGGCACTAATCATTGAGCGACTCTCAGACTCGGTACTTTCACATCATGAAGCTTGCTTATGCATTACTAAGCACGGCCCGCAAGCTATCCCATTACTTTTAGGTGCACCAGATCAAAGTCCACACATCATCGACTCTTGGTGAGATATTGAACAACAGGGGAGCAACCCAAAAAATCACTAAATGGGCCATTCAGTTGTCTATGTATGACATCGTCTACAAGCCAAGGATAGCAATCAAAGCTCAAGTGTGAAGCAACTTTGTGGCCGAGTGGACAGAGATCCAAACATCTCCCAAGGAAAGAGAGTTGCAATATTGGACTATCAACTTTGGTGGATCCTTACAACTTTAGGGTGCAGAAGTAGGAATTCTAGTAACATCTCCTAAATGGGAAAGTTTCAAGTATATCTTGCAAATGCATTTTTTGACATCTAACAGTGCAGCCGAGTATGAAGCATTACATCATGGTCTAAGGATCCTCATGACACTTGGCAGCCATCGACTCAAAGTTCGTGGGGACTCTATCCTAATTGTCAATGAGGCCAACAAAGAGTGGTCATGTCTGGACGACAAAATGTTGTTGTACTACTAGGAGCTCTACAAGTTAGAAAACAATTTTGATAGTCTTGAGTACTTGCATGTCTTGTGAGGAAAAAATGAGATTGCGGATGAGTTAGCCAAGCTCGGTTCCAGTCGGGCTTTGGTTCCCATGGGTGTCTTTTTGCAGGAGCTCCATGAGCCAAGTATTGTGAAGGCTTTAGCCAAGATTAACAAGGAGGTCAAGTCATCTCAGGAGACACCACCACCCAGCAAGGGCATAACCGAGTCACCCGAAGTCATGAAAATTCACTTAGACTGGCATACCCCATTCATGGTTTATCTCAGTACAGGGGGCTTGCCAGAAGGCAATGTCGAATGTGAACGATTGCATTGATGGGCAGGACAATACACCCTAATCAACGCCGACCTATATCGGCAAGGTGCTAATGACACTCTCATGAAATGCATCACCACGGATGAAGGTTGCGCCATCCTACAGGACATTTACGCAAGAGTTTGCGAAAGTCACGTGGGTGCAAGATCGCTCGTGGGAAAGACGTATATGTAGGGGTCTTTTGGCCCACCGCCGTGTCCGAAGCCAACTCTCTAGTCCATTGGTGTGAAGGCCCACTGCCAAAAACATGTGCCATCTTATCAACTGTAGACCATACCCATTACCTGGCCTTTCTGCACATGGGGGCTGGATCTGGTAGGTCCTTTCAAGAAAGCTAAAGGCGGATTCACACATATCTTCATCGCAATGGATAAGTTCACAAAGTGGATATAAATAAAGCCTACTGCCTCCATCACAATGGCCAATGTGGTGGAATTCATCAAAGAGATCTTGTACAGATTTGGCACGCCTAATAATATCATCACAGATAATGGGACTTGGTTTACTTTGAGGGAGTTGAAGGCCTTTTGTGCAGACACAAGCATGAAGATCAATTATGCTTTAGTGTCACACCCGTAGAGCAATGGTCAAGTTGAGCGCTCAAATAGCCTGATCCTTCAGGGCTTGAAGCCCATAATCTTCGATAGGCTAATGCCTTATGCTGGGAAATGGGTTAAGGAGTTGCCATCGGTTTTGTGGACACTCCGCACCACCCTGAGTTGTGCTACGGGTCACACACCATTTTCTCTAGTCTACAGATCCGAGCAAATTTTACCCACTGAAGTGGAGCACAAATCATTCCGTGTGCTGCATTTTGATGAAGAGCAGTCGGATGAATCCCGAGTCGATGATTTAACTAGGTTGGATGAATTACTCGAAGCTGCGGTCATCTAGTCGGCCAAGCACCAGCAAACCATGAGGCAATATCACGCATGGAACTTATGTTCACGTAGCTTTCTGGCAGGTGATTTCATATTGCGAAAGATCCAAATGACCAAAGACATATGCAAGCTTTCCCCAACCTGGGAAGGTCCCTATGAAGTAGTCGAAGTGACTCGACCTGGCTCATATAGGCTATAGCAAAAAGATGGCTCTGAGGTTCTGAATTCATGGAATGATGATCAGCTAAGACCTTTCTATATGTAGGTAAAAAATGTTTATAAATTCTTGTGTATTGCCTGCTGCATTGGCTCCCTGACTGAAGTATTGGCTCATGAGGCCAATACTTCAGTCAAGGGGCTACATTATGTACTCATATGTGTTTCATATAATGAAATAATGCTTTTGTTGTATCCACTTTATTTTTGTGCAACACCATCTTGGCCTCAACAGTGAAAGACTTTGCATCTAGGCTACATGTCTGCAGCATCTTATAGCCCGGATACTTAGTTGGAAATAGACTGGGAGGGATGCATGACTCAATCAGTGTTCAAAACCTCATATCTCACAACTTTGCATGCACAAGTAGTAAGGCCATAAGCCACGCGACCAAAGACCACTTAGCTTAGTGCGATCTGAGGCAAACCCAAGTAACCGGAGGGACTCGGTACCCAAACAACTCATGCAGATCATGGTCTTCCAATGTCTGATTAGGCGAGCTCAGGCTCTCTATCGCACGACCATGGCACTAAGAACTGATCACACCTAGGAGAAACCCTTAGCTCAACAAATTGAGCAAGGTCTCGATCCAAGTCAAGAAAGACCTTGAATGTTCTACGAACTCAGCGCATGATGCCCACAGTCTTGAGAACTAGGTTCAGAGCCACTCGGTGAGAATCCAGACTGCCTGAGCGGGCTGGTACATGAGACTCTTGTACACGCTGGCTTCGAGTGGTCAAGTCCATGAGACTAAGTAGGCACTAAGACCGGGCTAGTACGAGGGCAAAACCCTTATCGACAAATTGAATAAGGTTTAAAATGTCTATTTGGCATGACTCTAAATCATGGTAAGAAGGGTAAACAACTCACGCAGAAAGGAGACCAGTCGAATGATATGAGTTCCAGCTCTAATAACAAGTTGATTGGAACAAATAAAGGAAAACAGATAGTTCATGATAAGACGAGTCAAGAACTCGCACATGGCATATCTTACCGAAACAAAAGATAACTTCCATTCATGATAACATAACTACATGGAGGAAGGGACATGAAGTACTAAAGTACATCATCTACCCAAGGGACATGTCTACCCCAAGCATATCTTCAACCTGTCCCACCATCACAGAAGAGTCCTCTACAAGCTTTAAGGCTTCTTTGTCACTATAGGTCACCGCGAAGCCCTCACCTGCCACGTCCAAGTCAGCTCAGGGGTATAGGGACTTCAAGATCCTTAGAGTTAAACTCACTAACTACCTCATATTGGCAAGGAAGATCTCCCGAGACCTCATCGGCAGACTGTCTAGAATCTGTGTGGTGCGTGTTTCAGAGGAGGATTTGTCATGGTGGAAAAAGGCAATTGCATTATCCACCATCGCCTTCAGGGCATTAAGCTTGGCATCTAATTTTGCTAGATGAAGTGGGTCGCTTAGAAAGTGATTTGGGAATCATATAATGCTCTAAAAGCGACCAAAGGACTTACTCTCCAATTTCTTGGTCAGTTGAGCATTCTGCTTCTTGTAGTCATCATTCGCATGAGTGGTGCACTCTAACCAGAGTTCTCAGGTCTGGACTTCCTTCATCCCATCCTCCACCTTGTCTTCTAGGTGTTTAACCTTACCTTCAAGAGTGGAGATTTGGGTGGCAAATCTGTCAGCGGAAATCTTTAGTTCTTTGACTGCCTGAGTTAACACATTGACTTCAACCTGAGCTGCGAGTCAAGTAGCCCTTTCCTCATCCAGATCCGCTTTCAGATTAGCAAAAGCTTTAGCGGCCAAGTACGGATCACCAGGAATGATGCCCAGGGCCATGAGTTGATCCCTGTACTCTGCGAAACAGGGTAATAGTCCATCCAGAGTTTGCTCAGAAATGAGCCAATTATCAAAATAAAAGGACCATGGAGGTTTACCATCTTTCTCCTAGCTTTCTTTAGCCAGTTTGGCTTCAAGCTCTTGATTCTGAGCAAACAGGACCGAGTTAAGCTTGCTCACTTCTTTGAGCTCATCTTCAAAGGTTTGAGTCTCTTGCATCCACTTTATCACAACCTTCAAAAATTGATCCTTATCTCGAGAATTCTTAACCATCGCCTACACCAGAGGAGAGTCAGATTCATGCTAAGAAAGAGTGGTAAAGGGGTGTCTTGATGCTTACATTAATCTGAGCTGAGATAGATTCCAGACTAGAATAGAGTGACTTGATGTTTTCCCATTCAGCTTCGGTGTTCACGGCTACTGATACGTATCGACCGATGTGAAATCGGGTCTGGATAAAGTCCGGATTGTACCATAGGGACTCTGCAACACATGAATATTGTCGTGATTGTTTTCTAGATTTAGGCACGGATGAGCCTTCGCTTGGTCGTGGCCCACTGAGTGCCCCGAGTCCATAGGACCGGGGGCTCAGGGGAGATGCCTCGGGAAGTTCAGATGGCTCCGGCCTTGGATAGGTACTAACAATGTCACGGCTCAGAGCAACACAAGTTGGAGAAGTCAAAGCACCCTTGGCACCAGAAGGGCTTTGTGCACCTTTTGTGCTCGGGGGATTTGGAAGCTCGGGTGCGAATTTCTCAATTTGAGGGCTCGGGGGCTTGTCCACCTTTGGGGACTCACCACTAACTGGGGCACTCTTTGCAGGAGAAACCGGGTTGATGTCTTAAGGGTGTCCTGCATAGAGGTTCACGGGTTACCAAGTAATCAGTAATGAAAAATATGAGAGACGAGTGTACCTTTTCGATCGATGGATCAGGATCCCTATCCGAGGACACGATGGGAGAGTCAAAGCAGGAGCTTTGTGCAAAGGTTTGTTACTCTTGATCTCGTCTGACGGTCTTGCCACCACTTTCTTGGCTTTCTTTGAAGGAGTTGGGTTGGCAGTCTCTTTTCGTTTGCCTACTCGAGTCCTTGAGGCACCAGCCCTGGCAGAAGTGTCGCTAGAGGACTCATCGCCAGGCGGCCGGGTCAAAACTAGGATGGCCGAAATTGGCACATCACCATTGAAGCCAGGGATGGGGAAGATGAAGTTGTCCAAAACCTACATTCAGATAATCAGGATATAAGATTTTGACAAGGAAACAATGTTAATGAAAACAAGGGCGCCTTACCAGGTCCCTTTCTACCCTGATATGGAAGGAGCGCACCTGCTCATCAGTTGCTAGCTGGAGATGACTTGGAAGATTTCCTCTAGGTGCTTCTCCAGGAGTTCTAGAGTAATCTTTTCATCGGTCTCCCGAGTCAGGTCTTGGAGTCTACTATATTCCCAGCTCAGGTGGACCTATTTCTTCAGAGGAAGGACTCAGCCGACTAGCCAATGGGCGGCCATGCAGACTCCTGTCAAGCACTTTTCCGCCAAGAGGCTAATTTTGTTGGTCAAGGCAGCGACGATGGGGAGTTCGAGTGGGTTGGGTTCTTCACTCCAAGTCCCTTGGAACTCGGGGAGTCAACAAACAAAATGAGGGAGGCTGGGTTCATGATTATCACAATAGAACCATGTCCCATGCCATCCACGAGGAGATGTTTCTAAGGGAAGCTCAAGAAAGCAGGCACGAGGACGGGTTTGGAGACCCACGCCCCTAATAACCTTTCAGTTGGCAGCACTCGACTGATATTTCAAGAAGAAGTAGTTCTTAAACAGTGGAAAGTTAGGAGGACTTCTGAGAAAATCTTCGCAAAGATGGACGAAAATGGCAATATGAAGAATAGAGATGGGATTGAGATGGACCAACTCGATTTTGTAGTGGTCAAGGAGCCCGTAGAAGAAGTTGTACACCGGGAGGCCAAATCCACTCAGGAAGAATGAGGTGAACACCACGATCTCATTCGTATTGGGTGTTGGGATGTCTTCCCTGGGGCAAGATGCCATTGCAGCACTATGTGGTCCGGGAGAAAAGGATTCGCAACAAGCTTGCAGATTTTACTCTCATCCACAACAGACAGCTAGAAAAGGTGCGGATGCGAGGTGGCCATGGCTGGGGAGAAGGATCACAGCAACATGAAGTCAAAGCTAGCACGAAGGAGAAGATTGCAGGGAAATTGGAGAAGAAATGGCGGTGGAGAAAGGAGTGATCCAGCTTTCAATCTGATCCCCTTTTTAAGGCAGAAGCAATGAGGGGAACATAATAGCCCATGAGGTTGCGCCTTGATTTTTGGGCCAACGGACAAATTTATCTCAATAGTAAAAATGCAGCGCCTAGATTTCCGGATCACTTAATGGTTCTACCCCATCGTTAAAAGGGGATTAAAACCATCTATCTGCAATAGAGGGAAAAGATAATTAAACGGTACAACTTCCGATCATGAATCCTCGGACCAAGAAAGGAGTCGACATTTGAAGTATAAGCATAGTTTGACTCCCAAATCAATTATTGAGGAGATTTGTTATGGAAGTCGGGGGCTACAGCTATTAAGTGCCCCTATCCGGTGCAGCTATCCACATTTTCAAGATTTGTCTCCCGAATCAATTCTTGAGGAGATTTGGTACGGGAGTCGGGGGCTGCATCTAATAGGTGCACCTATCCGTGTTTTGAAAAGACTTAGTGGGACTCGATCAGGGTCATTTAGCACTAGACCAGAGCCAAATAGCACTCAACGAACCATTTCAAGTCGGGAAGAGCGCTCGACAACTTCGCCAAGATAGGAAGATACAGTACATCGGGACTAAAAGCTCGTTTGCTAAGCACTCGGGGGCAATTGTCGATGTTTGGTACCATGGGTACCACGTCTCCTGGAGTCGGCAAAAAGAAAAAGGGGGGCCTACTAAGGGTCGGCCCACTCGGCCTAACAGCATGGGCTAGGAGGCTCATAACCAAGGTGGTTTAGAAGATAAATATAGAAGAATCTTGTAAATAGGACAAGTAGAGATAGTCTGGATTTGGTACAATCGTAACCACCTGGATCTACCATATAAATCCTACCCCCTTAGCTTATAAAAGGAGGGCTAGAGGGGGTCTCATTCCAACGAATCATAATAGATCGACGCACACAGGACGTAGGGTTTTGTCCTCATAGAGGCCTGAACCGGTCTAAACCCTCGTGTCCCTTGCGTACCATTGTTCTTCGCATCTATGAACACACCTACTCTCAAATCAAGTCGTAAACCCACGACACCCTACATCCAGTATGATTTTGTTAATTGTCTGTTTTTCTACTACCTTTTTCGATACCCTTGATGTTGTTCGGGCTATGCTATTTATAATCTAGAGAATCACTTTATAGATTTGATAAGTTTCTGAGTCTATTACAACTTACATGAATACACCCCGATCGGAACTATTACTTGGGCCGCAGCCAGCCTAATAGGCCGTTGCATTGCAGATAATGGACCCGACCCTGGTAGTATTTGAGACATCATCAAAGGGCATGTCAAATATTTTAGAATAGAGGAAGTAGAATTTAAAATGTTCATACTATTTCAAATTAAAATACAGAGAATTGTAGGAATATCAATGTGAAATTTTTGCAACTGCAACGACTGCCTATCAGACAGCCGGTAGATTGGAGATTGGAGTAGTAGAGAGCAAGAGCAAGACGAGCAAATCAAGCCAGCAGTCGTCCAGCCACATGCAATGTGGAGCTGAAGCTAAACGATCGAGAATATCTCTGAACGTGGTCTGGTGAGGCGTATTCGCAAACCAGAGAACTATCATAAGAAAACAAAGCTGTTACTTTTGAAGGATAAGAATCAAATCACTTGGCATCAATGTGATGCATTCACAGGAACGACCCAGAAACTAATGATGATGACCGCTTCAAAAAAAAAGGAAGCAACTTAGAATGGCGACGAGGCATATGACACCTTGGAAACAATGTAGTCGTAACTATATAGAGATGACCCACGGAGAGTTATTTAATATAATTATTTACATATATAAATATGACACATCAATAACCAATTAACACATGTCACATTAACACTCATCTAGCATCAGCTGCCATATCATCGTGCATAGTAAAAAACTTTAAATAATGTATCTCACTCATTTGATATGCATTTTAAATTCCGTGTTCACTGTTGTATTCTATCCGATGATGAACAAAACTAGATCACATTTGCATATATTTTTGAAAAAAAATTAAACCAACTTAATTTGCTCTACAAATATAGAATAAGCATCTATGCATGCTTAATGACCTGGAAAAGACCTTCAAGAAAATTAAAAATCTCCAGTCATAATTTTCTCTAAATATGGATATCATATGCATGCACGATCGATAAAAACAATTTATACGATCGGCAAATTATAGTATTTTGAACTCCACGTTTCATCCTGCCTATTTATGTAACATATCTCGGTATTTCATGTTGTCAGTAAATATTTTTTCTTTAATTTCTAATGAAGTGTTAATATCCCTACATCGTTGTGTATTCAACTATATATTATATGTCTATTCCTTTATTTTATATGCTTTGATAATCAAGGTTATTATTTGGGCATAGCAGAAGGTTCAAATCGTCAGCTTTGATAAGCAAGATACAACAAATCTTCTACGTAGTACATTTTATAATGTGTTTTTGTGTTACTATATTTGGGGTTTCTGGAATCCTTTTTCCATTCATCTTTTTGTACTGTAATGAGTGATTTCAGATATCATTATTTATTCACAAGTTTGTTTGTGTTTGCTATTTCAGTTGCTATAGTGGAAAATGATTTGGAAAATAAAATTATTCATGTGATAAGCCTATCAAATACTTTATGTGTACAAAGTTATTTCCATACTACCACCTAAGTATTTAAAAATATTTCCCTACATAATATGTTAAAAAATCTGCTATATCAAGCGGGGTTATAAAACTAGTTACTGTAAGCCACATGCCAACAATCGTCAGCTCAATAACTAGCATTTGATGCAGCACTGATAATATATGCGTATCTGTGCAGACCACGTTATGGACACGGTACCGCCCTATTGAAAGAATTCAGAGATACAAACATGGCGAGTTGGCCACAAATTTGATCCAAGTTGCAATCTGGATTTTGCCTCATGGCGAGCACCTGAATTCAGAAAGACTGCCCCCGCCAGCAGAATGGGGCGCAGACGAAGAGAAGCGAGTTCAGAGAACAAGTTTGCCTATCTTTGCACCCAAGTGATGATCAGAGTCCTGTTGTGCCTGCGCTGGTAGCTATAGCGGGCCGGACATCAACTTCATGCCGTGGATATCCCTCTCTTTCCTTAGGAGCTACTTTCTACGCTTTCAAATTGTCGGTTGATTTTTTTAATAGAGTTTGAGCATTCATCTTATTTAAAATATTTATTTAAATATATAAAATTATAAGTTATATTTAAATTTTTCTTTATTAATAAAATAAATTATAGCAAAATTTATAATAAATTTTTAAATTTTTTAAATAAGATGAATGATCAAATATAATTTAAAAAATCAACAACAACAATTTAAAAATGGAGAAATTAAGAAGGAATCGGTAAAACTCCCTGTGCAATCGGATCAGCAAGCCAGCAGATCACAGCATGCCGAAATGTATGGCCTCAGAAAAACCACGCACGTCTGTGCTATATATCGCTGCTGACATAGTCCACTCTTCGGACCGGACCACACGGACACGGCCCCGCCCGGCTCGCTCATTGCCTACATAACGTCGTCTCGTGATTGGAACAGATCGATCACACGAATACATAGCGCGCATCGACAATCAACATCGAAGACGAAGACGAAGACAACAGCGACATCATCATGCAGGCCATCAAGAACCCTCGAGATCTCGTGACCATCCTCACGCTCCTCTCCGTCCTCGTCCTGTCCGCCCGGCATCGCCTTGCTGGCTGTGAAGTCGGCTCTCGGCAACCCGCCGGGGCTCTCCGGCTGGAACTCCACCGTCCCGTGCTGCGCGTGGAAGGGCGTCCCCTGCAACGCCACGACCGGCCGCGTGACCGAGCTGACCGTCTTCGCGCTCAACGTGTCGGCGCCGATCCCCGCCGCAATCGCCAACCTGACCATGCTGCAGTCCGTGAACCTCGCCTACAACAGTCTGTACGGCGCCATCCCGGCATTCCTCGGCCCGCCGGCGCTCCTGGACCTCAACTACGTCCGCCTCGACGGAAACCGGCTCTCGGGGACCATCCCGCCCACGCTCACCGTGCTCGACCTGAGCGTCGTCGGCAACCTGCTCACCGGCCCGATCCCGGCCCGGCCACCTTCGGCGCCGCGCATTTCAACAGCATGGACCTCGCGGACAACCAGCTCGCCGGAGACTCGTCGCTGCTGTTCGGCGCCGGGAAAAAGATCAACGCGCTGCGGCTGTCGCGCAACCGGTTCAGGTTCGACTTCGGCCGCATCGATCTGCCGGAGCCACTCGACATCCTCGTCATCGACAACAATTTGGTGTACGGGGGCCATCCCGCCGGCCGCCGCATCCAGGACGAGGAAGTGGCTGGCTTTCGACGTCACCTTCAACCAGCTGTGCGGGCCCATACCGCAGGGCCGGTTGACGTGACGGTTCGGACCCAGGCACTTCGCCGGGAACAAGTGCCTCTGCGGCCGCCCGCTACCGCCCTGCAGCTAAGGCGGTGATTCAATCCCAGTAGCAACGAGAGCTTGGGCTGGAATAATCATATGCAAGCTCTGCCACCCTTGTCTCCATGCCGTGTTGAATGTATTGTTGTAATAAAGTTGGATGCTAGCCAATTTGTTTGCGCTGTATCGTCTCTGGTCCCTGTAGATAAATTGTTGGTGCTTAGAACTGTTTGGATACATTCTAATTTTTTTAAAAAAAAATTGGTTTTTTGAGGTAGGTATTGAAAGCTGGTTTCCAAAAAAATTTGGGTGAGAGTATTTGAAGACAAATTTCTAAAAAAATATGAATTAGTATTTAAAAGGCAGCTTCTAAAAATTGTAGGATGTTTAGAGATCGGTTTCTAAAATTTCGGGTATAAACCTGGTAAAGGCTTTGACCCGTG